>SNQJ01S0045503.1:44997-87345 GCA_010110895.2 Picea sitchensis
AAATTAGAATCATTTTATTTTTAAATTAAAAAAAAAAAACACAATGTACAACAAAAAAGACTTGAGAGAAATATGATTTTATCATCAAAATTAGATTACACTTCATGGCAACCAATCAACATGGATTAAGAAACTCATACCTCTTTATCTTGTTGGTGATGATGATGATTAATGTCCACTGAAACCAATTGGTATACCAGACCTTAAGAAGGCAAGAGATTACTTCAATTTCTTTAAAATTGTATTTCTATGCTAAAAAAACATTGAGAGAAGTGTTCCAAGATCACCATAGTTTTGACGACTTGGGAGGTTAGGAAGGTCGGTAATGTGGAAGATATTTTTAAATTGGGATCTAATATGGGTATAGCCAGGGCAATCCAAGAGGAAGTGTTTTTCATCTTCTACCCGCTTAGTGACACAAAGGTGACAAATTCTCTCATCCTATGGTGTTTTAGGAGTTGTCCAACACCCAGTTTCACTATGTATCTTGTGAGAGTTTATTCTTATTTTAGCAATGTTGATTTTCTTCTTTGCACTTTTCAAAACTGAGAGGTAATTTTGATCTTCTAAATTAGGGTTGACCACCTTATAGTATCTCAATTTCCTTTTATCCACTAATTCCTTATCACACCACATATTCTCCTTAAATTTAGAAGTGATAATATTTTTAATATTATGCATGATGGATTCTTCTTGTATTCCCTAATGATTTAGCCAAGATTCGACATCTTTATGCCATCCCCGCTTGAGCCGTTGGTGGTTTTGGCTAGAGTTTGAAGCAATTTTGGGCAGCCTCTTGTCATCCATGTTGTTTATCTTCTTCTTGTACGTTAGGTATCTAATCATGACAATGCTCTCAATGGGTGAAAGGCTTGATTCTACGAGGATGATAGGATCGAGTGTATTGCCATTAATGTTGAGATTATAAGTTATAAAATTATTTTGGATCTATTCTATCTTTCTCCAGGATTCTCTAGATATACTGCAACCCCAAACTTCACATCCATATAAGATAACTGCAGTGATGAGAGTGTGAAAGAGGAGTTTTTTTAAATTCCAAAGCCAAAGGTCTGCTGATTTACAATTGTTTTCGAGCCCATAATAAGTTTTCCACCCTCTATTTATCCTTTTTTCAACACTATAGTTCCAATTGAGCTTGTGGTGGATATCGATTCCAAGATACGTGTATGAAGGAACTATCGATTTTCACATGCAACTCTATCTGAAAATTGCTTCCTAGTGATCTAAGAGTAAAACCTTAGTTGTTATCACTGAACAAATTTACACTGAAATTATTAACTGAAAACATATACAATGGAAACACAAAGATCATAGATGAATCATCAATACACATGAGACACAATTTCAGTTCTATAATCTTGTTAACATCAGAAATCCCGAGGGAAAAACCATCCCTCCCAGCCAATACAATATCACCAAAATATGAGGACAACCTTGTCCTCCAAAGTCACCAAAACTGAGAACAACCTTGTTCTCTAATGACCATACAAATCAGAAAAGCAAACCTCAATAATATTTGGAAATGTCCTCTGCACACAAATATGCTATAGACCACCTGTATGATTTGTTGACATCACCTATCAGCCTGTACGGATTTGTACCTGCCCAAAAACTTAAATACACGATTTACCAACTGGAAACCCGTGGACATATGATGTTTGCTCCACTGCAAATAGTGTATACCCTATACATGATTTGTCCTTCTACAACCCAAGAATATACGCACTTCTCCCTCCTGCAAATCGCATATGGTAAGAAAAAATTGCTCACACATGCGAACTTCTTCGCTTATCTCTCTTGGGATAGATTCACCACCTTGCAAACTTCCCCTTTGCTGAGATTACCAATCATCCTAGCACAAATGCAGACTCACTTATGCTATCTCCATCATGTCTCCACTCTCTACATGATATATGAAATGTCACAATGACTTCTCTCCTTTATATACAATCCTAGGGGTCAATATAGAAGCCCCTCCACAAGTCAACATCAAATTAATCTTTCCTTGTGGGTGTGAAGCCCTAACACAAGCCCACAAAGCCCATCATCAAAACCATGAAACTCCCACTCAAATCCAAGGGGGTTTTCTCCAAACTGAAAGTGTGATGTGGTGCCCACGACGATTCCCACATGCCCGACACCTAGGGTCATGTGAGAATACTTGCCCGAATCTACAAAAATCAACACTCCCTCTTAATGATGAAGGTATTCTCACCACACTCCAGTCCCAAGCTGCGGTTGGACACTCAATATAGTCCACTCTAGACCTCTGCAACTCATCTTTTCAAATGTGCTCATCCTCCTGGGTCAAATACCTCATACATTGTCATACCTTAACAATGTGCAACTCTCTGGCCCAATGAATACTCTATCTCATCAACCTGTGACACACACGAAACTATCTTGTTCATGCCAAAGCATCCGAGCTACACCGATCGTAACTCAGTGTGACAAGCCACTTGAAGTCCATCCACATGGTTGGAAATCTGCCACACAACATACTATTGTGGTCCAAGCTCTTCACCATTCCACTAGAACTCCCAACTTGCCACACCACCGACCTGCAATAGTCCACAACTCTTCATATGGACAATCTGCTCCATGTCTCAAACTAAAGACCATCTAACGTGTTTCCACCTGCAACCATCAATGTATCTCTCTCTTAGTTCTATCACCTATGACCTGCCCAATGAATACTCTATCTCGTCAACCTGTGACACACACGAAACTATCTTGTTCATGCCAAAACATCCGAGCTACACCGATCGTAACTTAGTGTGACAAGCCACATGAAGACCATCCACATGGTTGGAAATCTGCCACACAACATACTATTGTGGTCCAAGCTCTTCACCATTCCACCAGAACTCCCAACTTGCCACACCACCGACCTGTAATAGTCCACAACTCTTCATATGGACAATCTGCTCCATGTCTCAAACCAAAGACCATCTAACGTGTTGCCACCTGCAACCATCAATGTATCTCTCTCTCAGTTCTATCACCTACGACCTGCCCAAAACAAGAACAATAACAACACTCCTCCAGTGTTGTATCTAAAATGTGTCTCAAGATGATCCCCTTCTCTTCAGATCCTAAGCTCTGATAGCATGTCAATTTTCACATGCAACTCTATGTGACTAATTTCAGATTTTAAAATTGTTTCCTTGTGATCTAACAGTAAAGCCCTAGTTGTTATAATTGAACAACTTTACACTAAAATTATTGACTAAAAACATATGTAATGGAAACAAAAAGATCATAGATGAATCATCAATACACATGAGACACAATTTCAGTTATGTAATCTTGTTAACATCAAAAATCCTGAGGGCAAAACCAACCCTCTCGGCCAATACAATATCACCAAAATCTGAGGACAACCTTGTCCTCCAAAGTCACCAAAACCGAGAACAACCTTGTTCTCTAATGACCATACAAATCAGAAAAGAAAACCTCCATAATATCTAGAAATCTCCTCTGCAGATGAATCTGCTATAGACCACATGTACAACCTACTGGCGTCACCTTTTAGTCTGTACGGATCTGTACCTTCCTAGGAACTCAGATACTCGATTCACCAACTGACAACTCGTGGACATACGATGTTTTCTCCACTGCAAATAGCATATCCCTATACACAATTTGTCCTTCTGCAACTCATGTATATGTGTGCTTCATCCTCCTACAAATCACACATGGTATACAAAATTCACTCACACGTGCGGCCTTCTTCGCTCCTCTCTCTTGGGAAAGATTCACCACCTTGCAGACTTCACCTTTGTTGAGATCACCAATCCTCCTAGCACAAGTGTGCAGACTCACTTATGCTAGCTCCATCATGTCTCCACTCTCTACATGATATATGAAATGTCACAATGACTACACTCCTTTATATACAATCCTTAGGGGTCAACATAGAAGCCCCTCCACAATTCAACATCAAATTAGGCTTTTCTTGTGGGCGTGAAGCCCCAACACAAGCCCACAAATCCATCATCAAACCCATGAATCCCCCACTCAAATCCAGGGGGGGTTTCTCCAAACTGAAAGTGTGATGTGGTGCCCATGATGATTCCCACATGCCCAACACCTAGGGTCATGGGAGAATACATTCCTGAAGCTACAAAAAACAACACTCCCTCTTAGAGAGGAAGGTATTATCACCACACTCCACAAGTGGGAATGCCTCCCAATGTTACCAAAGCATTAACATGAACTTCCTCCAAGCTATTGTTGTCATAAGAAAAAGTATCGTAGGTGGTCCTTTTGGATTTAATTATCATAACCTTTGTTTTGTTAGTGTTCACAGTCATGCCCATGCTATAGAAAAAGTCCTCAAGGGTTATTATTTGCTTACCTAGGTCATAGAGACTCTTCGCCATAAGAACAATATCATCAACATAAATAAGGAGGATGGTGACTATACTAGCAAGAGTCGAGGCAACACAACCTATATCCTCCAAACAATCTTCTAACTTATCAATATAGATGTTGAAAAGGGTAGGGGATAGGGGACAACCTTGCTTGACTCCTATATTACAGTTAATTTCTTCCGACTAGCCCTTAGTGTTCCTAAAGTTGGAAATAACTTTCTCATATATCCTTATTGCAACAAATCTTAACTCAAAAGGGACTTTAAGCTTTTCTAACATATTCCAGAGGTTAGTCCTGGGCATAATGTCAAAAGATTTTCCTAAAACAATGAAAAAACAAAGGGGATCGATTTTATCATTACGACACTCCTTTGTAATGATACTAAATGTAACAAGGTGGTCCAGAGTGGAATAGTAACCTCTAAACCCAACCTGGCCTCTAGCTCTTTTTCCATGGATTTCTAGCTATGTGTCGATCTTATTTTCCAAAATAATTCCATATAGCTTAGCTAAAATGGGGCTAATCATAATGGTCATGTAATTAGAGATATTGCTTTTATCCCCGCTTTTAAAAATAGGTACAATGAGGCCTTGAATCCAAGGTTTTGGGATACCTTGCTAGATAGCTAAATTGGAGAGATTATGTATGTGAGAGATGAGGATAGGTCCTCCAATTTTTAATAGTTAAGCTTAGTAACCTTCAATGTCCTTAGCTTTTGCTTTTGATATTTCAGCTTTTCTTTTTTGATGTATATCAACCCAAGTTTGTACTACACAAATAACTACTCCCAAAATTCCAACTTTGTAATTGATGTATTAAACATGAGGTTACATAATTATAAACATTTACATAAACACATGGTTGCTAATACACGTAAGGGGAAAATTTATGTAAATTTCCAAACAAACAAAATTTTCCCAAAAACACTAAATAAAAACTTGAAAACACCTTTCTTAAAACTCGTGTGCTAGGACTATAATAGCCTTTTATGACTATTTTTTTTTAAAGGAATGAGATTGTTAGCAAGTTGATTAAGTGAATCACAGTATGATTATCATTATCATATTTAAGGATGGAATATTGCATATTTAAGGGATTGTTTAAGTTTATATAATTGAAGTTTATTTAAAAATTTGTGCATAAATTTGATCGAAATATTAAAGGAGTATAATAACACATAAGCATTAATGTGAGATCCACATTGTAATGACTAACTTTGACATAAATTAAAGTGGTGGATGAAAAGGGTTTTATAGACATGCTAATATTTATATAGTGTTAACACAATGAATTGGTTGTGTAGTGTTAAAGTTTGGTCGTGCTAATACATTAATGTGTTACCTTGCCACATTGATCTTTGTCATGAACATGGTCTAAAGGTGCACTCATGCAAATGGATGACTCAATAGTTTATCACATGCAAAATCCCAGTTGTGATGAGAGTTGTGATGAGAGATCGTTTTTTTTCTTTGTGTCTCTTCCTCTTCCATATTTATGTGTACAATACAAAGAAATACAAATAAATGATAACAAAACATTTTATATTACCTTAGTTAAATTATTTACTTTTTATGTTCGGATTGTAATTAGGTTAATTGGTTGATTGATTGGATGGTTTACAATTGATTTTTTGTTGTTGTAGTATAGGCTTCATGTTGCAGAGAGAATTTATAATTCTATTCAAATAATGAAGATTTGAAATTTAGTTGGTTGTTTAATTTTCTCATAATAATATATTTAATATATAAATTCATTTTTTATGAGCCACCTTCATTATTATTGCATTTTAAATTATTAACTAGAATTATATCTTAAGATGAGGGGTGGCACATGCAGGGGAGTGGGGGGGTCATTTATGGACCAAAGGGATAAAAGGAAATAAAGTTTGCTTGGCGTTTTGGAATCACAACAAATTATGAGGCAAAAGTGCTAGTAGTTCTTCCAGGCCTAATTGTGCTTAGAGGAAAAGGAGCAAGAAAGGATACAATGATTGGGGACATGATGATATTTTATGAGTTCTATATCATCAAACCCCTCCTCAAAACATCAAGCTCTCCAAACTCTGCCAAAGGAACTTCTTTTCAATAAAATGATTGAGTAGATCAATTTTTTTTGCATCGTGGGAAGGTAAAACATGGGCACTAATTCATAGGAAAATTGTGTCACATAGTTACAAGAAGGGGTATATAGGCTAAACAGGGGGGTTGATCGACCAAAGTAATAGCATACACCTTCCAAGATGTGTAAGTGTACTATGAAAATATTGCCATGCATTAACACATGGATTTTCATGCATGCGTGAAAGGAGAGGAAATTAAGGTTCTTCCATCCCTCCTCGTTCTTGTATATAACACCCACTAGTGTGCCCCCTTATGATCTATATGATGGTGGACTTGCAAGCTACGTGTGGGATTTCTCAGGATGACGCTAAATTAGGGTAGGATCTCATTGCATTAAATTTGAAGCAAGGTGAGAAAGGCATTCGAGAAAGGTGGCCTCCACCAGTTCTTGACATTTCTTTCTTGGCATATAAGAAGTTTGACATTGTTGGGCATCCATTCAAATCTAGGGTAGAGATGGCACATTGTCATTGTCGTAGAAAATATTGCATGTTGTATGAACTTAAGGAAGTGTGGCGAGGGTTGAAGCGTTGTGAATGGAAGGTACTTGAGGCTCATTGTCACATCATGGACTTGACCCTGTGATGGAATCAAGGGAAATGAGGTTTTAAGCAGTATAATCAAGCTACAATTCATGCTAGAGACCAACGTGTGATGGGAACAACAAAATACATTCTAAAGCTAAGGGAATGGGAATAGGAAGTGAGGTCTTTCATGTTGATGCATAGAGGGAAGTAGTTGGAGATGACATATCAGTTGGCATCCTTAAAATTCATGGTTGGTCGCACAATGACTTAACTTAACCTCATTTAGGAGGTCATTTCATCACCCCACTCAAACTATAAAGGATCTTCAAGGGACTCTTCCCTTTGTGACCTCTCTTTGTTCCCAAAGAATAGTTTGGGCATTTAGCACACCTAGCACTTAGAGCTAATGGAAGCTTGTGTAGAAGCCAACCACACAACCACAAATGTCATTGTCAGAACAATGCACTCAACGGTTGGAGGGCTAGAGTCCTAAGTGGGCATGCAAATCAAATCTTGTCAAGGGTAAGAATTTCTCTAAATTCTTCTTTGGTTTTTAGTATGTTTTATCATAGTTTATTTTTACTTATGTAGTTTGTAAGTCAGTATATCTACCAAAATGTAATAGATGTATCAAGAAAGGCAAGCCATATTTTGTTTCGATCGGTAAAACCCATGTTTTTGGAACCTAGGCATGGCCAAACTAATCTATAATTTTGTGTTATAATACTATACGATTGAGACACACTTTTTTCTAATATAAAATATATTTGTTACTGTGGAAAAAATTAGTATATATTAACTCTATCTAGTCAAGTGTTATATTTTTCCTAATATAATTTTCTCACAAATTATTTAGTTATTATATTTGTTATTCTCTATATTATAGTTATAATTAGATAATTGTCTATAAAAGAGTAGAGTATGTCAATATTTAATTGTATTTATTTTATGTAAGAATTTGTCATCTTTGTGATATTAAAAAGGTGGAGGATGAAAACTACTTTCTTAAAATGTCATGTGTATATGCACATTAGATCTCAATTTCAAAATATTTATAACACTGATGATATTTTTAACCTTTAGACTCATCAAAATTACGAAGATTTAAGAAATCTTCTCTCCAATCTTTTCAAGCAAAGAAATAAGATGTTAACCAAACTAATTGATTTCTTATCATTTTTCTTAAAATCCAATAAATCAAAATTGATATTGATAGATGATAACAATCTCCACCACCACCATCATTATATATGTAAATTTATAATATTTTAATTAATGTAATAATTATAAAATGACTTTAATATCTTTCATTAATATAACAATCACCATCATCACTATCCTCATATATATGAATTTGTAATAACGTAATAATTAAAATATAACTTTAATGTCCTTCATTGATATGACAATCAACAATCAAGAAATCTCATAACTTAAACTAAAACTAATTACTTTACACCACATTATTTAAAATATCACTCTTTAGTTTATTTGAATATGTATAAATTGAATTTGTAATAACATAATAATTAAAATATGGAACTGAGGAAAATGCCAATACGGCTAGGGCCCAAACCCTAGCCGCCACCGTTCTGATTTTCGTTCTGCAGGGGTGCTGATCCAGATTCCCATAGCTCTCTCAACATAGTGTTGCGTTGGGCGATGTGGTGGGCGTGTTCTGGGTAACGATCTGCAGAGAATAACCTTCAACTCGAGGTCTAAATCGCTTCAGGACGGATTTGGTTCGTTTCTAGGTTGTTTTTTAAGTTGCAGGAGTTCCGTTTTGGGTTTTCAGAGCGTCCCTCTCGCTTGCGTGTTTGGCATGCGTTTTGGAGCAGTGGGCTCGCCTCCCCCTGCGACTTGCCCGTCCTCTTGTGGAGGGGCACGACTATAGAAGCGACCAGGTACAGGGTCGTAGATCGCCTCTTGCATGCGGTTTCCTGCATATGTTTGGAGAAGTGGCCTCTGCGACTTGCTCCGCCTTTGCTGGTAGTCGCCGCCTACTACGATGTCCTCAGTCCAGATCGCCGAGGGAATAGATCCATTGGAGGCTTTCAAAAAGTTAATCTGTTCAGCAGGACCAAAATCCAAGCCTCCTCTCTCGTCTAAGTTTGTTAAGAAGATGGAGGAGATCCCTTCTCTGGAACTATCTCCCGAGAGGACCCTTACTGACTTGCACTCCTTGAGAAAATGCCCTCGTCGGAAAGTTTACGGGGCTATGGTCGAGTCCCAAAGCAGTGGAGGCATGGATGGATGATCGATGGAAGATACTGATACAGGGAGAAGTTTCTATATGCGCAGTAGGCAGGGGTTTCTTTATCTTCAGCTTCACGAGGAAAATGGGCTAGTGATCTAGTGTTGGTCGGACCCTCTTTCATGGGGGCCGAGAGGGCTGTTCTGCCCTGGACTCTTAGCCTTCAACCGGGTCGAGATCCGCGGCAACCCACAGGTTAGAACTACCTTCCATCTACGGGGGATAAGCTCACCGGAGAGTGGAAATAGCTTGGGCGTTTCACGGGCCGAGGCCGGAGCCGAGGGGGATCGATATACTGGCGGCCGTATTTGGTGAGGTTAATCTCGAAGGACTTAGGATGCTATTAAGCTCTCCACAGGGGAGATGGTGCCATCCGAGTGGACTGGCGAGATTCCTTTTAAGTGCCTTCATTGCCATGCTTACGGTCATTTCGCCAAAATCTGCCCCAAATCCCACGAGGAGTCAGGACCTGATCAAAGATGATTTAAAAGCTGCCCCAAATCCCCTGAGGAGTCAGGACCAGTCAAAGAAGATGATTTTCAGCCAGTAACTAACCGACGACGACAGCCAAGGCGAAAGGATCCGCTAGCCCAGGCCCCAAAGGCCACCCATGCAGCAGAGGCAACTCTCGAAAATAAAAACAGCTTTGACGCGCTGAAGGATGATGAAGCCCTAGATCCAGAAGCATCAACAGTTAAGGATGATCCCCCGGCAGACGAAAGCCTTCTGGATTCCACCCCCCCAGAAACAATGGCAGCAAAAGAAACTCGGGCTTCAGCTCTAGAACTTTCTGCCTCTACAGGTCTGGTTGTTTCAGTCCCCTCTAGAGGCTCCGCGGAAACTTCTGAACCTGAAGACAACTCAGTTCCGTCCCCACCCCTCACCCGAGGGCGAAAGACCAATAAAGCGCGAAGAGAAAAGGAGGCGGCCTCTAACATTTCTTTAGGTTCTCAGAGAAAGCTGGATCCCTACATTAAGGGGAAATCTACATCCCCCTCGGTTTAATGCTCTGCTTCTGTCTTCTACTATGCTCACAATTTGTGAGAATTTACTCATGTATGCAAATTTTGTCATTTTTTCGAATTAGCTTAAGTAGCAAATGGGATTGGTTTCCCAAGATATTCACAAGCAGGTTGGCAGCACTGTTAGAGGTCACCAACCTTCTTCATATATGTAATTTTCTGATTCTGGCTTGCCAGAAAGCCGATTAATGCAACATAACCATTCTTGTCAAAAAAAAAAAACATAATAATTAAAATATAACTTTAATGTCCTTCATTGATATGATAATCAACAATCAAGAAATCTCATAACTTAAACTAAAACTAATTACTTTACACCACATTATTTAAAATATCACTCTTTAGTTTATTTGAATATGTATAAATACCATCAAAGTAAGAAGCACACCTTTAATTTTAAAATTTGAAAAAAGAAATTAAAACTCCAAAAATTACAAATTGCTATCAAACTATGAAGCACTCCTTTAATTTTAAAGGTATAAACAATTAATTTTAAAACTCCAAAGCACACCTTTAATTTTAAATGTATAAAAAATTAATTTTAAAACTCCAATTGAAGTTTACACAAAGATGTTTTAATGTGGAATATTGTTTGGCATCTCTATCGTTGTTTTGTATACTTCAATGATTAGAGTCATGAAGACCATTATCTAAGTTGCAAATACCAATTGTCTTCCATGTGAATTAAATGAGGTTTTGGGTGTAAATTGTGTCTTATGTTATGTTGGTATTTATATTTATATTTATGTTATGTGGAATATTGTTTGGCATCTCTATCGTTGTTTTGTATACTTCAATGATTAGAATCATGAAGACCATTATCTAAGTTGTAAATACCAATTGTCTTACATGTGAATTAAATGAGGTTTTGGGTGTAAATTGTGTCTTATGTTAGTATTTATATTTATTTTTTAAGTAGAAAAATTTTTATAATATTGAAAGTCCCATGTGAATTAAAGGAGGTTTTGGGTGTAAATGGTGTCTTATGTGTAGTATTTATATTTATTTTTTAAGTATAAAAAATTTATAATATTGAAAGTTATCAATTTAGTTTATATTGATATAATTTGAAAATTTTGATGTGTAATAGCATTATTATGTGCAAATAAAATTTGGTCACTTCAAATAATTCACTAATTATTTGTAAGGAGAGAGACTTCTAGTCTTATCAAATATCTCTAGATTCAAGATTATTAATCAATTTCCTTACATTTAAAGAAGACAAACTCTTAATCAATTTAAAATAGTTTTCGGTTGTACTTTATAATTAAAAAGTAGTTTTAGTATAATAAGTATTTGCAAAAAGACCAATATCCTTTATGATAATCATTAAAACTACCTTTAATAGGATTATATATTTTTTAATATAATGATCATCCCATATATAAACTAGATACTCTTGTATCTACATATATATCTTTTTCTTATTATTAACTAAAAGAAAACTAAAAGATACTCTTACAATGTTTTCCGAAAAAGATAGAACCTCCATATACACTCTTTATTTTGTGGGACAACTTTCTTAAAAATGATGAAAAAATCAAAGATGTTTAACATACTTGTGTTTATGTTGGTGAATTTAAAGTAGAAGAAAGTTTACAATGTTGAAAGTTATTGATTTATTTCAAGGAAGCAAATTTTGACTCTTACTTAATATTACTTAATAGGTGGGTCTTAGATTATTAATCTATTTCCTTACATTCAAAGAAGACAAACTCATAGTTAATAAAAAACAATTTTAGATTACACTTTATAACTAAAAAATAATTTGAATCTAAATAATATTTAAAAAAACCAATATCTTTTATAGTGATCATTGAATTATTTAAAAAAAAAATGATAATAATTTTTAATATAACTTTAATCTCACAAACTAGATACCATTCTAAAATAAAATATCTTTTTAAAGATTATATTTTTTTAATATAATTTTAATTTCACACAAAAACTAGATACCGTTCTCTCTCAATATATGATTATTTAAAAAAAATGGCAAAAAAATAAAATATCTTTCTTTGCACGACAACTTTTTTAAAAGCGATGAAAAGAGAAAATAACTACTTATGTTGGCAAAAAAATGAAATATCTTTCTTTGCACGACAACTTTTTAAAAAGCGATGAAAAAACAAAATAACTACTTATGTTTTATGTTGAGGATAATACCTTTAAAAAACTTATGATGGTCATAAAAACTCTTGTGCCATTTTACATGTGGACTATCATAGCTTTTATGATTATCATTAACCAAAAAAAATGTTCAGCAAGTTGATTAAATGAATGGTAGTATGATTACCATTATCATATTTAAGGGTGGAATATTGAATATTTAAAAGATTAATTAAGTTCGTAGGGATGGAGTCATGTTAAAAATTTAAGGGTGGAATATTGAATATTTAAGAGATTAATCAAGTTCATAGGGATGGAGTCATGTTAAAAAGAAGTTTATTTAAATTTTTGTTTAAGCATGTGTATATATATTTGCAAAATATCAAAAAAAAAATATAATAGTGTATAACTATCAATGTGATATGTACATTGGAGTGAATAAATGTGACATAAATTATAATGGTAAATGGTTTTGGTTTCATATATGTGAATATTTACAGTTGCATAGTGTTAACATTGTGAATTGGTTATGTAGTATTAAAGTTCAGTCATACTAATACATTATTGTGTTAATTTGCTATATTGATTTTTATCATGAACAAGGTCTAAAGGTGCACCATGGACTATTTTATAGTTTATCACACATGAAATCCCAATTGTGATGAGATATTGTCTTTTTTTCTACATCTTTTTATCTTCCATGTTTATGTGTATAATACAATTAAGAGAAATATGAATAAACGAGAAATGAAACATTTTGTATTAAATTAGTTAAATTACTTACACTTTGTCTAGGAAATAGAGTTTGCTTGGGATCTAGAAATCACAATAAACAATAAGGCAGAAGTGATAGCACAGTTCCAAGGCCTAGTCATGCTTAGAGGAAAATGAGTAAAAAAGGATACAATGATTGGGGACTTGATGGTAATTATATGATCCCTATATCATCAAACCCCTCCTCAAGACATCAAGCTCTCCAAACTTTGCCAAAGGATCTTCTTGTTAATAAGATAATTTAAGTAAATCGACTTTTTTTGCATCATGAGAAGGAAAAACGTGAGTTGTAATTCACATGCCAACCATGGTGCATGATTGCAAGAAGGGATATATAGGATAATTGGGGAGTCGGATAGACCAAAGTACCATCGTACACCTTCCATAATGTGTAAGCATACTATGGAAATCTCATCACTCATCAACATGTGGCTTTTCATGCAGGTGTGAAAGGAGAGGAAATGAAGGCTCTTCCATCCCCCGATTCTTGTCTACAACTCCTACTCATGTGAACCCTTATGATATATACGATGGTAGACTTGTAAGCTTCTTGTGGGATTTCTCAAGATGATCCTAAATTATGGTATCCCCTCACCACATTCAATCGAGAGCAAGGTGGCCTCCACCAATTATGGGCATTTCCTTCTTGGCAGAAAATATATTTAGCATGGTTGGGCTTCCATTCAAATCTAAGGCAAAGATGGTGCACTACCATTGTTGTAGAACATGTTGTGTGGTGTGTAAGATTAAGGAAGTGTAGTGACGGTTGAAGAGTTGTGAAGGAGAGGTAGTTGAGGCCCATTGTGTTGTCATGGACTTGATCCTATGGTGGAATCAAGAAAGAAGGTTTTGAGCAATGGAATCGTGGAATAAACTGTGCTAGATACCAATGTGCAATGGGAACAACAAGCCACATTCTAAAACTAAGGGAATGGGAGGAGGAAGTGAGTTATTTCATGCTGATGCATAGAGGGAAGCATTTGGATATGGCATCTTAGTTGGAATCCCTACAATTATTTGTTAGTTTCATAGTGGCCCACCTTAACCTCCTTCAAGAGGTCATTTTGTCACCCCCTTCAAGCAACACAAGATCTTCGGGAGACTCCTCCCTTTGTGGTCTCTCTCTTGCTATAGAGGATAGCCCAATCACTCAACGCACCCAACACTTGGAGCTAATGGAAGCTTCTGTAAAATCTCGCCTCACAACCACAAATGTCATTCTCATATCGGTGCACTTAGCGGATGCCAGAGTAGAGCCCCGAGTGGACATGCAAATTGAATCTCGTCAAGGGCAAGCATTTCTCTAAATTTCTACTTTGATTTTAGTATTGTTTGCCATATTTTGTTTTTACTTATGTAGTTTGTAAGACAATATACATGCCAAAATTTAATAGATGGATCAAGAAAGGAAGGCCATATTTTGTTTTGGCTAGTAAGACCCATGTTTTGGAAACCTGGACATGGCCAAACTACTCTACAATTTTTATTACAATGATGTACGATCCAATTGTAGTTTTTTCTAATATACAAAATACTCATTACTGTGAAAAACAAAGTATAGTTTAAGTCAATCTAGTCAAGAGTTATATTTTTTCAAATATCGCTATTTCAAAAAAATTCTCTCTCTCTCTCTCTCTCTCTCTCTCTCTCTCTCCTCTCTCTCTCTCTCTCTCTCTCTCTCTCTCTCTATATATATATATATATATATATATGTATGTATGTATGTCTTAATGTATGTATGTATACATGTATTTTAAACCTCCAAAGCGCTTTCCCTTATTCTAAGGATGGTACACATTGTAAACCCTAGATTCTTGGTGAGGAAGGTCGGGTTTACAATTCATCGAGCTCTATCATATATAGCTCATTAATAATTGGTTTATTAAGAGTAAATATGTCACAAAGTGGGATTTGAATTCAAGTGGGGAGGGTAAAAAGTTTCCTCACAACCATTTTAGCTATATCCAATTGACTATTATTCTCTATATTACAATTATAATTAGATAATTATCTATAAAAGAGTAAATTATGTTAATATTTAATTATACAATTATAATTAGATAATTATCTATAAAAGAGTAAATTATGTTAATATTTAATTATGTGTATTTATTGTAAGAATTTGTCGCTTTTGTGATATTAAGAAGGTAGAGGATAAAAAGAACTTTCTTAGAATATCCTACGTATACCCACATCAAATCTGAGCTTCAAAATATTTGTAACACTATTAATCTTCCTAACATGTCAACTTATCAAAATTATGGAGATTTAAGAAAGCTTATTTTCAATTTTTTTGAATAGAAAAATATAATGTTAAAGTAAAGTAATTAATTCCTTATCATTTTTTTATTCAATAAATTAAAATTGATCTCGGTAAATAACAACAATCACCATCAATATTACCATCATTATCAATGTAAATTTATAATAATTGTTAATTAATATAATAATTAAAATATAACTTTAATGATACTTCATTGGTATAACAATTAAAAAAATATTATAATTTATAATTAATTTGATAATTGTACTAAATCTTATTACCATATAAAAAGACATTAACCAAATGATTTAAAATATCATTATTTTGCTATTCAATTTTATTGGAATTTATATCCAAATCATCAAACTAAACTATGAAGCACAAATTTTAAAAATCAATTTTAAAACTCTAATTAAAGTTTAAACAAGTTAATTTTAAACCTCTATATAGACAAAGGTGTTTTAATGTGGAACATTGTTTGGCATCTCTAACTTTGTTTTGCATACTTTAATATAACTTTTAAAATGACTCGAATACATCTCCTTTGTCGAGTCATGAAGACCATTCTCTAAATTGTGAAGCTTTATCATATTATACATACTTGAGTTAATTATACAATTTTATCATATTATACATAGTTGAGTTAATTTTATATAGTTAAGTTAACCCATCTATTGAAATTGTCCTCTTTCATCGTTATTGCATTGCTTGGAGTATAGATGGACACATTAGAATAACATCTAAGGGATACCATATATTGGGATGCCACATTCAAAGCAAAACCAAGTATGGCCAAACTACTTAGTGCCCAGCCTCTCTCTCCCCATTACAATGTCATCATGGTTATACTGACTTCCTCTTGTTTAATACAATCTTATGCCAAGACTATGTTAGTAGTTATATTACAAACTTATTACAGGACTAAGTATAATCAATTTTAAGATTAAGATGGATAGACTACAAACTAATTATAGGATCAAGTACAACTAAGTACAATGATGGTTAACAACACTTTATCTACTCAATTATCTACCAATCTATTTAGGTATTATATGTTGGAAAGCCACATACAAATCAAATACAACCTACATAAGGTCTCTCTTCTCTCTCTCCATTACAATGACATGATGGTTAACCTCCTCCCAAACCAATTATAGGACTTAGATGACTAGAGTACAAACCAATTATAGGACTAAGTACAACCTATTACAATGGTGGTTAACAACCTTTTATCTACTCAACTATCTACTAGTCTATTTAGATATCATATGTTGGGAAGCATCATACAAACCAAAGTCAACCTACATAAGCCCCTCTTATATTTCTCTCTCCATTACACTAACCTCCTCCCATAATTACACTAACCTCCTCTCAAACCAATTATAGAATTAAGATAGCCAGAGTACAAACCAATTATAAGACCAAGTATAATAATGGTTAAAAACCCTTTATCTACTCAACTATCTACTAATCTATTTAAGTATCATATGTTGGGAAGCCACATACAAACCTAAACCAATCTACATAAGTCTCCTCTTCTTTCTCTACATTACAATGACATGATGATTATACTAACATCCTCTTAAACCAATTATAAAACTAAAATAACTAAAATACAAATCAAATCAATTATAAAATTAAGTACAATCCAATACAATGATAGTTAACCATCCTTTATCTACTCAACTATCTACTAATATATTTACTCATATATTTAGGGTATTATTTACAATTCTATTAGTTAATATATTTAGGTATTATTTAAGATATTATTTACAATTCTATTAGTTAATAAAAGTTATATTACTTAATAAAAGTTGTACATAACATCTATGTTTGTGATCTTTAAATCTTTTCCTATTTTAAGAATTTATTATTATATCTGTCTACATAACATCTATTTTTGTGAGCTTTAAATCTTTTCCTTTTTAAGAATTTATTTTTATCTTTATGTACATAACATCCGTCTTTGTGAGCTTTAAAGCTTTTCCTTTCTTAAGAATATATTGCTTTTTCATTATATTATCTTTTTAGTGATAAGCCTTCACATAATCACTATTTTGTACAAGAAAATTATATAAAAAGGTTAATATTATATTTTTGAAGGTTTTAAAAAATATATAAGATTAAAACATATTATACTTTTTTATGTATGAGATTAGTTACAATTAAAATTAAGATTTAGTTTTATGTATAGGATTAAGATTAAATGAAACTTGTAAGTACATGAATCTATTGAAATAATTTTAATGATGATTTACAAGGATACCAATTTACTTGTTAAAATTGTTTTTTGGTTTTATAGTATTATCTTAAATTGTATTTGATTGATTAAGAGCTTGTCTTCCTTGGATGTAAGAAAATAGGTTAACAACCCAAACCCAGAGACATTTGACAAGAGCAGAGGATTGCTTCCTTAAGGACCACCAATATATTATTTTAAATAGCCATATTTTGTTTATACACAATAATGCAATAACATGTCAAACTCTTGAGAATGTATTAATAAAGGTTAGACTAATAATCCCAAATATTATAATTTTTTTCCTACTTGAATAGTATTATAAGTGAATGATATTAATTAATTTATTATTTTATCCTATTTGTTTCAAAGAAAATTACCTTTTAAGATGTTTAAGATTTTCTACATTTATTAGAACAATATTGCATTGTTAGAGGAACTTTAACATTCTAAATGAGCATATTCTTAAGTCACGGATTTGTTAGAATATATTTAATTAATAAGTATACTTAAATATATAATGTATAATATTAATTGAGTAATAAATTTAAGTTTGTTTTTTTTTTAAATTTAGGCTTTAGGGTTTGCATTTTTCCACATACTTTTGGTACATGGGCCCTACTTTCAGGTTAGGTCATGACTTGGTTTCTATTCCCTATAGTTTGGGGGCCAAAACCCATGATTTGATCAATAAAAGAGGATCAATGCTCTCAGGTTTTGTGGATTAAATGTCTTACACCTCCTAACAACTAGTTGTGTATAAATATGTTGCTTCCCCTTTTCATTGTGGTCTCTCTTATGTCTCAACTAACATATCTATAATCTTTTTCAAAGGATCCTCTAACTGTTGTATATCATTCCCCAAAGCAAACCAAATTCATTAGGGTTCTAAGGTCAAGTCAACATCTCAACAAGAATTGGTTCACACTTCTCCTTATTATGAAGATGATACACAAAGCAAACCATAGACTCAAGGTCAAGTCAACATCTTAACAAGAATTGACTCACTAAAAACAAACATATCATACAACATAAATTTGAATTCAAGTGAAAGAGGAAACAACATTCTCTTTTAACCACTCAAACTACATCCAATTTACAAGTTATCTCTAAACTATCAAATCTTTATACGTTTAAAAAAATATATATATTAATAATAACTTAAATATAAAAAATGCATTACATTTATTCCATTTATTCTCTCACATTTATGCTTTCCAAAAAAAAGAAAGTTATACTGGAGTAACCAACCACCAACCATATCTCCACATGTTTGTTCCATAACCTTTAACCGTAAGGCTTGTAATAAACTTTCAAAATTATTACCACCTAACCTTACAAGTTGCTTCAAATAGTATTATTTAAACATTCAAAGGTCTATGTGAAGATTATTCACAATTTGATAGTTCAAATAATATATCATTAGTATTATTTAAACATTCAAAGGTCTATGTAAAGATTATTCACAATTTAATAGTTCAAATAATATATCATTATGACTCTTAGTAACAATGTTACATAAAGAGGTGGTCGAGGTGGTCGTCTCACCTATGTTGACATATTTGTAATTGATAGAGTTATGAGTAGCTTTCGAAGATTTTGTTGAAGTTATAACACTTTGGTAACAATAGTGAAAGTTGATTCTTTGCAATTATAACACGTAACACTAGAGATGATTCTTTGGAATCATAACCCATAATATTGTGCTTGTCATTACATATGATGTCACTGAAATGAGAAAGTGGACTTGGATTGAAGTGGACTTGTTGAAGTTTTCAAAGGAAGTGTAATTGGTCATTGTTGCGTTGCAATTGTTGCAACTACCCAAATAGTTGTAGGAATCAAGTAATTCCTTTTGATGTTGGTTTTTTTTCATATGGTTGAATCTACTATGTTTGCTTGTAGATTTAAAATTTGTTTTTACTTACGGATGTGGGATTTTAAGTATTTTGATAAGGAATAAAATTCAAGTCTTTGTTTGGTGGTGGATGTGGAATTTTAATTTATTTGATAAGGAATATAATTTGTTAACAATATAAAAAAAATGTTGATGTGGAATTTCATTTTATTAGTTCATATTTTTAGGTTAGGGATTATAGTAAACGGTTTTTAATTTTTACATTAGTTTCACACGTAGTTTAAGACATTTGTTACCTTTCTATTCTAAGTTATGTAGTTAAAACACTTTACATCTTCCAATAAAAAACTAACACTTTACATCTTCCAATAAAAAACTTAGATTCTTCATATCCTTCCATACAAAACTTTTACCTTTTATTTGGCCTCATATTGAAGCAAAGGCAATTTTCTTGGTTTCAAAGTTAGGAAATGGAAGAGAATTGTGAACTATTTTTTTTACATCCTCAAAAAGTTGTGATGTGAGGGCGTTAGTTTTTTATGTAATTGGTCTTGACAATTACCTTTGAAACTACTTTTTTAAAGGGCTGAAATTCACATATTGGTGCACTAAATATTATCATTTGAATCTGTTAAATGGGTTGTTTTTGGGTTGAGACTGTCTATTATTTCTGCAAATGCCTAACATTAATGGTGGTTGGAAGTATTGAGGGCACTTATTTTATGGTGCTAAAAGTTATTTAAACAACATGCATGCAAATGGAAGCAGTTTAGCATTGAGTTAGAGGTTGAAAATGTTGTTTTATGTCAGCATTGATTCTCTTCTTGCAATGTTGCAATGCATGCAGGTACCTCCTTTGTGCAATTTTCAATCAACATTTATGTTGTTATTTAAAGGCCTTTTTTATTACTTATTAGGTCACTCGGGGTGCTTCTCAGACAAAAAAACCATGTTATTGGGCACTCAGATAGAACAAACTCAGCTCATGGTGCTATTCATTCAACCTTGGACAAACCTTGCTTGATGGGATGTAGAGAAATGGTGATCCCTCTGTGAATATCCTCTTTCTTTATCAGCTTCCTTTCTCTTTGAATCTGGATGGTTTTGCGGTGGGTAATCAGTGATTTGTTTGTTGAAGAGAGGAATGAGTGGGTGGAGGCTCATAACTAGAAACTGAGTAAATTGTCGTGAAAACGACTAAAGGTATGAACCATATGATTCGTTTTAGTACAATTCTTAAGCTAGGAATTTGGATTTTGATGAAAATTTTGTAGGGATCTAGCTTTAAAAACAATTGAGAAGACAAAAAAAATAAAGAAATTCTAAATGATATTGTTTTATGTTGCATTCGATGCCTCTCAAGCCCATTAAGGGCATGCCTTTAGCTTTTGATTTCTCTTTTCTTTACAACAATCAATTAGAGTATATTTTCCTTCTGGTATGCATTAATACTCAGAATATGTTGAAGAGAGAGGCAATGAAGCAAGGGAAACTATGGAACACTTTTAATTTTGTAAGTAATTATATTACCATTGAGCCTGGGGCTAATCTAGTTTATGATTATTTTAGTTTTCTCAGTGTAATACAAGTCTTAACATTTTGAAAGTCGGATCCTTGCCCCATAGGAAGAGAGTTGTCTTTAGTGCCTAGTTACTTAGTAGCTTGAATAATTGATCTAGTAAGCACCCATAGAAAAACCTAACATATACCACTTATGTCTCTGCTCATTCCTTTATTGACTCTGGATAGTATCATGGTGGTATCCCAATCGCCCCTGCTACTACATAGTGAAGGAAAAAACCCAATGCTTCTCAATAATTTGCCCAGAGGAAGTGGTACCAAAGAATAAACAGGGAGAAGGATACTCGAGTCGTCCTTCAGACACCGCGAGAGAAGAGTGACAAGAGGTTGAAGCTACATGGCATCGATTTATGGAGAATGTGTTGCATAGTATCCAGATGTGCACCAAAGTTACCAACGACCATTGCCATAATTTTGAAAGAAACTTACATATTGCTCGCGCGACCTTCAAGGAAGAACATGTGTGATTCAACGACAATCATAGAAAATAAGAAATAAAAAAATCAAAGGCCCCATCGACGACATAGTATTTCCTTAATTGTTTTGAATAATGAATAATATCAACGAAGCTTTTCTCTATTATGTTATACCCACAATTTTTAAAAACTAAATCCTAAATATTGTGCAGCCAAAAAAACAAGCCTCCCAATGCAATTAAAAAATTAATACAATAATAAAGAAAGCCACCCAATGCAACTAAAAAATCAATAATCAATGAAATTATTTAACATGTCAAATGCAATTAAAAAAGCATACAAGGTGGGTCGAGAACGTAGCTTTACCTTAATGCAACCAATTAAACAAAACAAGTAGAGGCACACTCGAGTAGTCAAGCAATGGCAGGGACTTGCTGCTCTGCAACCCCTCTTGTTTGATAAGGAATATAACTTGTTCAAAAAATATAGAAAGTTGATATTTTATTTGAAGAATTTTTCTAAGCATATTAGTATAGAATTCTATTGTTATGGTGATGACTCAAACAGTTTGTTCATAATTTCAAACTCTATCCTTTGTAATTTTTTATGTCCAACATCGATGTTGATTGTTTATTACCCATTGTTGTTTTTTTGTGGCTTAGAAGTAAAGGTATTAATAAAAACAAAAATAAATGTCCTTGAAAAATTCATGCATCCTCATAACAAATATTAAGACAATCCTTTTCATAGTTAACTAATGTTTTTTTTTAATACGTGAAATACACTTCTCAGGGAAACCCACTAGAGAGTTCTCTTTATTTCGAGGATGGTACTCATGGTAAACCAAATTCTATAGAATCTCAAGGCTTTGTCAACAATATGCTCATTAAGATCTCAACATGTCAAATGTCGGAATAAGAACCTGGGTAGGGAGAATACCACTCTTCTCAACCGCTTGGGCTAGGCCCAACTGATTGTAATGACTAATGATACCACTAAACATCTTAAATAAACATTTTTCTTAAGCTACTCATGATGGTAATATACATGAATTGAATTCTCTAGGATGGTGAAGATGTGGATTGCATTAGAGTTTCCACAGGTCTTTGTCCTAGTCCCAGGTGTTTAGTTGTAATGTCAACAATACTCTTGTTGACGAAAAATTGGTCATATATATTTTCTTGCTCCTGGAATAATAATAATAAATGATATTTAAAGAAGAAAATTTTTGATCGATTATAAGTTCATTGTGTAGCCCTCGGTCTCATATTTTCCACGCATTTTTTGGATCGAAACTCTGAGTTTGTATGATCAAGATAACCATGTTTCCAGTTAATCGCCCAAAAAGTGTGTCTTCAATATGGAACAAAGTTAATTCCTTGAAATTACATTTTAATTTTTGGGCCCAAGTGATCCAAAAATGAAGGTATTACTGATAAATCGCAAGTTAGTTTAATGTATTTTAGGCATCGGATCATTAAGAATGCGAAATACATAAAGCTTATTATCTGGTTGCGGAATAAAAAATGTGACTTTTACTTGATGCTTATTAATGAATAAAGAGATCAGTCATTAATATCCATGCTACAAATGAAGAGAATAGAACAACAAAACATAAAGAGAAATAGAGACAAGAGGTTGATAACGGAGTTCACCAATCGTTAGCTACATCTCTGGGCCCGCTTCCAAGTGGAGGACCTCTTTATTGCTCTTTAAAATGCTCAAAGTTCTCTTACATAGGCTCTTTGTTGTTACATAATGTGCTTCAGATCGGTTGTGCAAGACCTCCTTTCTCATATTCAAGCATGCTCCATCAAATTCCTCTCAAAAACATGGCAAAAATGCCCCTCAAAACATGAGAAAAGGCCAAAATTTACAAACTCTCCCTTCAAAACCCTGCATCAAAAAGTCTCCTCAAGGCTTCAAAAATCCTGGTTTATATAGTTTTCATGCTCAAATGAGGAAGCTCAACTTCCCCTGAAGATCTGGCCTCTTTCTAGGATCAAATCCCCCTCCAAATGGCCAAGATATGCCCAAAAAAACAATTCTGGTCCAAAAATCAGGCAAAAATCCATTCTGTATAGTTTAAAAACCACTTTTAATTAAAAATACACAAAGTAGCCCCTTTGGGCTATACACGCGCCCCTTTATTTTGTTCATATGGTGACCATATGGCCAAGTGCTAGCCCAAAGGGCTAAGCGTTGGCCTTGGATAAGATCCAGTCCCTGGTCTTTGGGCACGTTCCATGGGACCTTCGTTTAAAAGAATATACTCTGCGCGCTTTGGAAGGAGATAGCCCTTGGTTTCATTGCATACGTAATATAACTATGGGTTGGGCATTACATTGCCTTTCAAATTAATTTAATATGGCATACCATATTAAGTAACAATTGTGGCATGTTGGTGTTTGGACTATTTCTTAAGGCTTGGACTATGGTGGGTGGTCATGGGTTCAAAATCCATGGACCTCCAAATATTTTTGAACTTTCCATACGAATTTTTGACTGGGTGCCATGTGGCTGCCCATGCCTGGGCCACGTGTCACCACCACATTTGACCAAAAATTGCCATGTGTCCAATTCTAATTGGATCTGCCATCCACATATTCCCAGACAACTACTGTCACATGTCACACTGCCATTGGTCCAAGTCTGCATCCTGAGGTGTCGTTGGTGATGTCATGTTGATGTTAGCATTGACTTTTTGCCAATCTTTTGACTTTTTAGCAGTTTGAGAAAACGGTAAGAGTACAATAACTCTCGCATACAACGTTCGTTTGAGAAAGTAAATATATTGTCGGAATCAGTGCGATGAGCCGATCGCAATGGAATTGGTTTCATCCAATTCTAAGAACTTTGATTTTTGAGCATTTTCTGAGCCTGGGGAGCCTCCTGGATCACCAAGACCCATAATTTTCTTCTTGTTGTGGGTTCAAAGCCCATAAAAATCTTCTATTATATCACTCGCGGGCACCCACCATAATTCTCTACTCTTCTCAATCTTTTTTCCCATACTACCTCTTCCATCTCATTTTCAAATTTTTCTATACTCTTCTTGTGTTTCCCACACTTAATTATTTCTCAACTTTTATCTTCACCTTTCCTCTCTTCTATCATACTCTATACTTAGAATTTTCACTCAATGACACTTCACTCATCTCCTTCCCCCACCTCACTCACTTAACACTTAGAGTATTTTTGTTATGCATCGGGTTCGCGGGGGCAGATTCACCTCATTCCCTACCCCCTCACATCTCTCACTCCCCAACCCAACACTCCACCCACTCCACTTATTTTCCCCCTCTTTCCATACTTAGATTTATTTCTTCTCCTCTCCATTCAATTCTCTTCTTATTCCATACTCTTCGGCGGTCGGACATTCATTTCCCCCCCTTACCTCCCTCACTCCTCAACCTTGACTCTGCCTGCCCGCCCGCTACACTCACATTACCCCCTGCACCTCACCCTATGTCACTCATCTACCTATGACACCTATATTTAAGTGGTTGACTTATATGTTGAGTGGACATAGGTGGAGTTTGACTTGGCATGCAAAATTATGCTTTATTAATCAATTTCCTAAGGGAAGGTCGAGCTCTTAAGCTCCATAGTCTTCTCTCTTCACGTTTCTTACTAAGTGTGTATTACACTTAGTATTATATATATTAAATTTTCCAAGAGTCCCATGCATGTGGGATTAAAATTTTATAAACCAAAAATTCGAAATCTCAATAAAAGAGAGCGGCCACAAATCAAGGGTTGAGATTGCACTAAGACATCTAATCGACGATCCTCGAGTCACAAACTTCTCAAGACCGTATCTTGAGCTATGGGTGTCAGAATCATGCAAATTTTATACCATTGAAAATGTATTTAAATGAAGAAGATGTTGGTACAAGTTTTTAAGGTGGAAAGTGGCCACATTTTTCTCAAAAATTGAAATATCAATCAGTTTCATTTTTAATGAATCTGCTTGACAACTCAACTTCACAAGGTCATATCTTGAGATACGGGAGTCGGATTTGGAAAAAAATTATATCGTTGGAAATATAAGATGATGGATATCACATATTAATTGGTTTCCATGGTTTAAAAGTTGAATTTCACTTCCATAAAATTAAAACACAGTCCCCCTCTTTAAAAGGACAATTAATCAAATTTTGAAAATAAAATTTTATATGAAATTTTTTATTAAAAACGGAAAGGGACCCATTTGAAAGACTTGGATATTAATGATGTAAGCTCATTTATGAGGATTTAGTGAGGCATTAATTAAAGTGAATATTTAAAGAAGAAGATTGTACAGGAAATTCAAAAAGGGAAAATCCCTAACTACTCAAGTAGTTTGAAGATCTAATTTTAAAAGGAGAAGAAGGGCTTCATCAAGGATTCCATCATCAGAGGGGCAAGGGAAGAAGATCAAAAGAAGAAAGTACAAACATAATATGCAGTGAAGCTTCTGATAAATGAAGAGAAATCTCCATCTTCTCCACTCTTTTTCTTCTTCTACACTGATTTCTCATGGCTTCATGTTTGTATTTTTGAACCAATCATGGCGTTGAGTCTTCAATGTTATTATTGTATTATTCAAAATACTTTTCTTATATGATCATGGAGTATTTACAACCATGTATATGTCTGCCATATACTTTGTAATAAAAAACATATTTCATGAATAAAACTCCACAAAGAATTATTTCAAGGTTAATTTTGATTGTATCTTGTAACTTTGAGTTTTGAGTATGAGATATTTGAAATTGACCTATCAAATTGTCTTTTGATCTTGATAAGTAATACTCTTTTAAAATTCTTTGAGATGATCAAATTATTCTCTCACATTTCTCGTGAAGAAGATATGGGAACATTTGTATGTGATTAAGAAGATTGTATATTTGATGTTGTGCAGAAAGATATTCTTATTTTGAAACCCTCCTTCAATGTTTTTATGGTTAAAGACTTCTTGTTGCACATAAAGATTATATTAGGTTATTTAAGAACCATTTTATTGAATAAATACAATCAATAAAGATCTAGGGTTTTCTTTAGCATTCTTCCTAATCCAAGATATCATAGATATATCTTTCAGCCAAAGAGGAGTACCACCTCTATAAAAACACAGGGGGATTATTATCCTTGTGAGGTTGTCGTTTCAGTCTTAACAGATTCAAACATCAACAATTTTGGCGACCATACTGGGGAGCCATTTGTTTTCAAGATATTTGAGGCCTTGCTTCAGATCAGATTGAGGAACTGGAGTCTCCATGGTTCATAGTTTCGAAAAGAAGATTCAAGAAAATTGTTGCTTGTTCTAAATGCACGAGGTTTATAAAAAGATTATTGAAAGATGTTGCAATGACCTCAAAAATATCCAAGAAGCACAAAATATTTGGGAGAATGAACTCCCTAGAAACTCCATTGGAAAGACTCAAAAATCTCAAGAAGATGTATATTAAGATTCCTCTGAAGAATTTCATTCATGTCATGATGCTCCTTTACCTTCTTCATCAAGCCCATCAATGTCCTTAAAAGACTCAGCAAAACAAATATGTTTTCAAAGAAGAAGGCAATTTAATAGAACTCCTTTAAATCTACTAGAAATAGATTTTCAGATACCTAATATTCCTATGAAAAAAAATTCTACATTCTTTGGAAATATTTCAGAAGATGAAAAGCACCACATGTTTAATTTCAAAAGTATATGTCATGATTTCAAACCCATTGACAACAATGTTACATGTAGATTATTTTTACAAACTCTACGAGGGGATGCTCTTGAATGGTATAGTTCATTACTGCCTAATTTCATTACTAGTTGGGATGTGTTAGAAAATTCATTTGCAGAAAAGTTCATCCCGAGAGTGCATTCATATGCTTTTGTTGATGCATTCAATATTGTTGCAAACCCACCCTCTCCCATATGGACGCAAGATAATGAAATGACTAATCTTGAAGAAGAATCTAGTCAAAGATTGGATGACTTTTCTGAGTCAAGTCATATTACTGAAAATGAAGATGAAAATTCCAATTTGCAAGAAGAAAATTCCAGCCTCCAATATACTCCATATGAAGATCTTTCAAGCAAAAAAATTGAAAATGAAATCAAGGAGCCTCCACCCAATGCAAAAGAAGATTTCAAACTTGCAATAGATGATGAAAAGCCTAAATAAAATTGGCAACAAGAATAATTCGTGGAAGAAATGAGTCTTGAGAACAATGATTAGCAAGATTTCCATTCCATGAAGGAAGAATTCTTTCAAAACATTCTCAATGAATCAAAAATATTGGATGCAGTCAATAATGAGGAAAATCATGAAAGTATTATCATATTGGAACTTCCTCATCTAATCAAAGATAACAACACTATTGAGCAACCAAGAGCATATTTCATTGAATCATGGTTCCAAAGCATCGTTGGTGAAGAAATGCAATTAGATTCTCAGCACACTTGGTTCATTTTTTCTCTAGTACATATTGGGAGTGCCCTTGACTCATTGGTACAAGTATCAATATGTGCTACAGCTCTGGAGCTTATTACAAAGATCAAATGGATGCTTGAATGGCTCCATTGGAAATCTACTTACACCTAAAAGTGCCCCTTTCTTCCAAGTAAAATAGGGTAGGTAGATCATGTATGTACATAGTTTGCTTCTTCAGTTCAAGTTTTGTACAATAAGATAGTTGCTATATGAAAATAATGTTTGAAGATAACTCCATAAAAGAAGAAAATTTACAAGATTTTACTTTGAAGATGACTCCATTTTCCAACGGAGAAGGCAATTGGTTTTCAGATTATGGGTTCTCAGCAACCCACAAGGGTTCATTGTCCCGCAGTTGGAGTCAATTGTTGACCAAAAATTGGTCATATATATTTTCCCACTCCTAGAATAAAAAAAAATGATATCAAAAGAATATTTTTTTGATTGATTATAAGATCATTGCATAACCCTTAGTCTCATATTTGCCACGCATTTTTTGGATTGAAAATCCGAGTTCGTATGCTCAATATATCCAGGTTTTCGTTTAATCGCCCAAAAAGCGTGTCTTCAATATCAAACAAAGTTAATTTATTGAAATTACATTTAAATTTTCGGGCCCAAAACCCATAATTTTATTCTTGTTGTGGGTTCAAAACCCATAAAAATATTCTATTATATCACTCGCGGGCACCTGCCAAAATTCTATAATCTTCTCCATCTCTTTTCCCATAATACCTCTTCCATACTTAGTCTCATTTTCAAATTTTTCTATACTCTTATCTTGCTTCCCACACTTAGTTATTTTTCAACTTTTCTCTTCACCTTTCCTCTCTTCTATCATACTCTATAATTAGAATTTTCACTCAACAACACTTCACTCATCTCCTTCCCCCACCTCACTCACTTAACACTTAGAGTATTTTTATTATGCATCGGGTTCATAGGGGCGAACTCACCTCATTCCCTACCTTCTCACATCTCTCACTCCCCAACCCGACACTCCGCCCACTCCACTTATTTCCCCCCTCTTTCCATACTTAAGTTTGTTTATTCTCCTCTCCATTCCATTCTCTTCTTATTCCATACTCTTCAGTGGTTGAACATTCATTCCCCCCTTACCTCCCTTGAATTTCTTCTCCTCTCCGTTCCATTCTCTTCTTATTCCATACTCTTCAGCCGTCGAACATTCAATATTCCCCCTTAACTCCCTCAATCCACACCCCG
Source organism: Picea sitchensis (assembly GCA_010110895.2). NCBI lineage: Eukaryota > Viridiplantae > Streptophyta > Pinopsida > Pinales > Pinaceae > Picea > Picea sitchensis. The sequence continues at coordinate 74,259 of SNQJ01S0045503.1, forward strand.
ACTCTACCCACACGCCACACTCATATTACCCCCTCCATCTCACCCTACATCACTCATCTACCTCCAACACCTACAAAATTCATCTCTCCCTAACTACCCACTACTCCCCCATTCCTTAAACTCTCTCGTTCATCTTTATTTAACCACTTATCCTAAGTTTCTTACATGAGCCATCAACCAATAAGAACACTCTGTATGGAATCCACTTAACTCATGACACTTGGCATCCCATAATTGTGCCACATGGTAGTATGTGAATGGTGCCACATGGAAGCTTACCAGTGGTGACACATGATAATATATTATTGGTTATATTTGGCATCCAATGAGATTTTGAAATATGCCATTTGATTATTAGAGACACGTGACATGTTATTATGAAGACACATGGAAACAATTAAGTGGTTAACTGGACATAGGTGGAATTTAACCACTTATCCTAAGTTTCTTACATGAATCAACAACCAATAAGAACACTTCATATGGAATCCACTTAACTCATCAACCAATAAGAACACTCCATATGGAATCCACTTAACTCATGACACTTGGCATCCCACAATTTTTCCACATGGAAGTATGTGAATGGTGCCACATGGTAGCTTACCAATGGTGACACATGGTGATGTATTATTGGTTATATTTGGCATCCAATGAGATTATGACATATGTCATTTGATTATTAATGGTGACAACTCTCTCGTTCATATTTATATAACCACTTATCCTAAGTTTCTTACATGAGCCATCAACCAAGAAGAACACTCCATATGGAATCCACTTAACTCATGACAATTGGCATCCCACAATTGTGCCACATGGAAGTATGTGAATGGTGCCACCTGGAAGCTTACTAGTGGTGACACATGGAAACGTATTATTGGTTATATTTCACATCCAATGAGATTATGAAATATGTCATTTGATTATTAGAGACATTGTGCCATGTTATTATGAAGACACATGGCAACAATTAAGTGGCTAATTGGACATAGGTGGAATTTAACCACTTATCCTAAGTTTCTTACATGGGCCATCAACCAATAAGAACACTCCATATGGAATCCACTTAACTCGTGACACTTGGCATCCCACAATTGTGGCACATGGAAATATGTGAATGATGCCACATGGTTGTTTACCAGTGGTGACACATGATTATTGGTTATATTTGGAGGAATTTAACCACTTATCCTCAGTTTCTTACATGAGCCATCAACCAAAAAAAAAAACTCCATATGGAATCCACTTAAATCGTGACACTTGGCATCCCATAATTGTGGCACATGGCAGTATGTGAATGGTGCCACATGGTTGTTTACCAGTGGTGACACATGGCGATGTATTATTGGTTATATTTGGCATCCAATGAGATTATGACATATCTCATTTGATTATTAGAAACATGTGACATTTAATTATGAAGACACGTGGCAACAGTTAAGTGGCTGACTTATATGCTAACTGGACATAGGTGGAATTTAAATTGGCATGCAAAATTATACTTTATTAATCAATTTCCTAAGGGGAAGTCAAGCTCTTAAGTTCCATAGTCTTCTCTCTTCCTTACTAAGTGTGTATTACACTCAATATTTTATATATTAAAGATTCCAAGAGTCCCATGCATGTGGGATTAAAATTTTATAAACCAAAAAGTCGAAATCTCAATAAAGGAGGGCATACACAAATCAAGGGTTGAGATTGCACCAAGACCTCTGATCGATGGTCCCTGAGTCACAAACTTCTGAAGACCATATCTTGAGCTTTGGGTGTCATAATTGCACAAATTTTATACCGTTGGAAAGGTATTTCGATGAAGAAGATTCTGAAATTGCTTTTAAAGGTGGAAAGTGGCCACAATTTTCTCAAAAATTGAAATATCAGTTAGCTTCATTTTTAATGGATCTGCTTGCCAACTCAACTTCACGAGGTCATATCTTGAGATCCGGGAGTCGGATTTGGGGAAAAAATTTATATCTTTGGAAATCTAAGAATATGGAGATCACATATAAATTGGTTTTCCTGGTTGAAAAAATTGATTTTCACTTTCAAAAAATTAAAACGCAATCCCCCTCTTTAAAAGGACAATTAATTAAATTTTGAAAATAAAAGTTTATATGAAAACTTTTATTAAAAATGGAAAGGGACCCATTTGAAATATATTATTAATGTAAGTTCATTAATGAGGATTTAATGAGGTAATAATTAAAATGAATATTTCAAGAAGAATATTGTACGGGAAATTCAAGAAGGGAAAAACCCTAACTACTCAAGTAGTTAGAATATCTAATTTAAAAAAGAGAAGAAGGCCTTCATCAAGGATTCCATCATCAGAGGGGAAGGGGAAGAATATCAGAAGAACAAAGTACAGACATCATATGCAGCGAAGCTTCTGATCAACAAAGATAAATATCCATCTTCTCCACTCTTTTTCTTCTTCTACATTGATTTATCATGGCTTCATGTTTGTATTTATGAACCAATCATGGGGTTGAGTCTTCAATGTTCTTCTTGTATTCTTAAAAATACTTTTATTATATGATCATGGAGTATTTACAACCATGTATATAACTGTCAGATATTTTGTAATGAAGAACATATTTCATGAATAAAACTCCACAAAGAATTATTTAGGGTTAATTTCAATTGTATCTTGTAACTTTGAGTCTTGAGTATGAGATATTTGAAATTCACCTATCAAATTCTCTTTTGATCTTAATAATTAATACTCTTTTAAAATTCTTTGAGATGATCAAACTATTCTCTCATATTTCTTGTGAATAATACATGGAATCATTTCTATGTAATTAAGAAGAATGTATATTTGATGTTGAACAAAAAGATATTCTTATTTTGAAAGCCTCCATTCTTTTTATGGTTAAAATATTTCTTGTAGCACATAAAGATTATATCAGGTTATTTAAGAACCATTTTATTGAATAAATCTAAACAATAAATATCTAGGGTTTTCTTTAACATTCTTCCTAATCCAAGATATCACAGATATATCTTTCAGCCAAAGAGGAGTACCACTGAGTCTATAAAAACACAGGGGGATTATTATCCTTGCGAGGTTTCCATTTCGGTCTTAACAGATTCAAAAGTCAACAACTCTATAACTCATAATGGAGGAGGACATTAAGTTAGTGGATTACAGGGATGGGGCCTTATCGAGTCCCATATCGGTTTTCATAACCCACCAAGCGGTACTAGATATTTGGCATACTACAATAATTGAAAGTGGGGCTTCATCTAATAGGGCTTAGAGTGGTTTAATATTAGGGGGTAGTCGTATGTGATGCCATTTTAAGAATGGCTCAGGTGGGCAGGGACAAGTAAATGACATTGAAGAGTAGAAAAATGAAATTAACCAAGGTTTTCTTCACTCAGAGAAACTAGGGTTTTCCATTCAATATGAGGCCAAGATTTCTCCTTTGCTTTAGCCTACTTCAAATCTGGTGGTTTATGGCACTTCGATAGGAGGCTTTCCACTCTCTTCTAATGATATCTAGAATTTGTATCTAGTGTTAGGCGAATTTGGGAATCTTAAGACTGTTTGAGGAGTAGGGAGGGGTTCTAAATACAATACAAAAGGAATTCTAGTGGGGAATCATACTCAAGAGAAAATCATGAGAGGGAGGAGGAATCAAAAGGAAAAGAAGTGCATAAAAGTTAAGCTCCATAGAGTTAAAATGGTTGTGAGTTTAGAGGTGGGTATATTTAAGTTCTAAATTCTGATGGAGAAGGCACTTGTAGGTAGATTTATAGGGAAATTCGTTTGAGGAGAAACTATGAAATTGTTGATGGAAGAAGTATGGAAGCCAATTATTGGCTATACTTTAGTTTTCCATTTGTTGGTATATGGTTGGTCTGTTTTACGCTAAAAAGTAGCAAGGATGCATAAATTCTACTCGGGAAAGACAAGATATGGGCTTTCATGATCTAAGTATTAGAGGATGGAAATCGAGCTTCGATCCTAAAAGGGAGCCATCTTATATGCAATAAATATGGGTGTTATTTCTACTAGGATTTCCAATGGAACTATGGAACAAAAAAATCATGGAAGGAATAAGGAGCTCTTTAGGGTGCTTCTTCACTTTGGAAGATAATTATTGGCACAAGGAAGACTATGGGGTTTTCAAACTTTTGGTGAAAATGGACCTAAGAGAAGGACTATCAACATAAATGGATATTGAATGAGGGTCTTGGTTTTAAACAAAAAAAACTAGATTTTGGGAGAATTCATTTATGGTGTGGTGCTTGTCATCATATACATCATTGATGAGAAGACTGTAAAAACCTTAAGAGGATTTTCATAAGGAAGAAGAAAATATGGATCAAAAAAGAAACTTCTCTAAGAACTTTGAAAGACTTTGCAGATATATCATAATGTAGTACTTAGAAGACATGTCAACTCTATATCCTTCATTAATTTCATCTCTAGAAGTTGGTCATAATTATTCAAAAAGCATGGAGGGAAATAAGAAATTTAGCATCCATGTTCAACACTTGTTCATATAGGCCTACCAGACATAGGTCAAGGTACACCTTATATAGACCCTTCTCTGTGTTTTAAGGAATTTCAATAAATCCCCTCTTGTTCTAATGGGTGGGTAGGTATTGATTATTTAAACATTGAAGACTTTGTATATATGAATCCTATGACCATATCAAACCCCCCAATCCTATTATGATGTTTGAGGATAATTTTGTCCCTAATGACAATTCCTCAAGGCCTTAAGTACAAACACTATTAGATTAGGGCAAGAGGTTAAGTCTTTGAAATCAAAAAGTAAACTGGAAGTTAACCTTGTGAGCTCTTGAGGGATAAGGATGAAACCTTGATTGAAGATGATATTCAATTAAAGAATCAAAACAAAAGAGGTTGGAATAAAACCCTTAAGCTCATCGTGAATTCATCATATTAGCTAAGGTCAGAAAATGAATCAATGGAATAATATGGGGTTTTGGTAGGAGGGCTAGCAATGAATCATGATATTCCAAGCTCAACATGGAGGAAATATTTCATGTCTCTGGAAAAATATCAAGCTAAGAAGGAAATAAGGGAGGGAAATCAATTAACTATGAGTGGGTTCCGTAGAGTAGGCAAGACCCTTAATTTTGTGTCAAAATGGTCATTTTATCTATAAATTCAAGAGGGGTCAAGGGTGCCCCCAAACAACAATCCCTAAAAAGACTTATATCTATTTTATAATCTTGATGTTTTTTTATTTTTTTTAGTTCAAGAACCAATGTGAGTTGGATCGAAAGATGTAGAGTTAGTGTCATCCTTTTTTAAAATATTTGGATATATGTTCAATGGATTTTGAGGGATTGTTAGGAGTTTTAGTCACTGCATGGAATTAAAAATATGACATAATATTTACAAATGTCATCCATATATGTATATTGATAAAAGTAAATTCCAAATACACGGGGAGGGTTTATAAAATAATCAATTTGTATGGCCCCTATGGGGATAGGAAACCTCTTTGGGAAGGACTACATGAATTTGGTTTATTGAAAGGGGAAAACATCATAGTAGGAAGAATCCTAAATCTCATGCTCAACCAAAGGGAGATTTTGGGGGGGGAGAAGAAATATTTGATCCCCTGGTTGATTATTTCTCTCACTTTTTTGAGGCTCGAAACCTTATAGATGTGAATCCTATAAAAATGGTACGTACTTGGAGAAATGCTAGAAGAGGTAGGGACAAAATTTCTAATACGTTAGATAGATTCCTTATTTTTTATTGTCTAATGGAATATAATACAAAAATTAAATCATGGGTAAGCTATGGGGGTTTATCTGACCATTTTCTTATCATTTTATAATTTGAACTTGAAGATATGAAACCTCTAGAACACTTCAACATTAACTATTCATGGTGATGAGGACTTTAGATACCCTTGTAATTAGGTCTTAGAAGACCTATGATAGTTCTTCATATGCTTTTGTTATGAAATAGTTTTTAGATAACTTAAATATCTTAAAAAGGGTTGTAGAGGATTGGGGGGGAAAGCAGGCAATAAAATCTCAAAAGTGCCTAAGGGAAGTGGAAGAAGGAATAGAAGCTCTATTTGAACATGATGAGACAAGGGTTTTCGTTGAAGAATAATTCCAATCTTTAAAGGATCTAGAAGGTTAAAAGATGTAGTTATTTGACAAGGAAGAGATAGAATGGAGGCTTAAAATTAGAGCTATTTGGTTGGTTGAAGGGGACAATAACACAATTTTTTTGTCATAATTATGAAAACTACAGAAAGAATATAAATGCTATTTGGGAAATTTCTAAGTTTGATGGTTCTAGGGTCAAATCCTTTAAAGAAATTGTCGAGGAGGGGAAACAATATTTTATAAACCTTTTTAAAGATCTTTAAGTTGAAAGTATTGGAGAAATAATGAAAATCATAAGGCTCTTGTCAATGTTAATAAATGAATATATGAATAAATACATGGAAGCAGAAGTGACAAAAGAAGTATTGAAAGCAATATTATCCAGCTTCAAAAAGGAAAATGTCCAGGGCCAGGGGGGATTTTTCCTTGGATTTTATTTGATGGAAGGAGGTCTACTAAGAATAGTTGAAGAATTCAGACTTTCCGGGACACATTAGGAGCTTTAAATTCCACAATTATTTCCCTTATCTGAAAGAAGCAATATTCAACATCCTTTGAATATTTTAGGGCAATTTGCTTATGCAATCTTGTCTATAAGATCATTTAAAAAAATGATAGATAACACACTTAAATGTATTTTGTTTGATGCCATTTCAAATGAATAGTATGGATTCCTCTTTAATTTAAAAATACATGATGTTGTTGGAATTGAGCATGAAGGAATGCATAATATAAAAGCACAAAAATATCCAACAATTGTGATGAAAATTGATTTGTCCAAAGCTTATGGCAAAGTGAACTTGTTATATCTAAAGATTCTTCCTCTTCAGACTAGATGAATTTGCAGACTATTATTTGGATTATGGGATGCCTAACATATGTATATTATGCAATGTTCATAAACGGTTCTCCTCCTCAAGGGGTCTTAGCAAAGGATGTCCCTTATCTCCCATAATTAAAATATTATAGTTTGTGGTTATCTAACATTTTCTATTTGTAGATGATATTATGATATTTTGTCAAGGTTCAAGAAGGGAAATGAAAACTTTCAAGGAGGCCTTGGATATATATTGTAAATTTATAGGAATGGAAGTCTTGTAAAGTTATTGGAGGTCTTGGATACATATTGTAAAGTTATAAGAGGTCTTGTATATTTTAATTGATTTGCAATCATCCGTGGATGTTTTCTAACAGGTGTTGACATACAAAGAAGAACCATTTGAATATTTGATTGACGTTGGATTAAGTATGGTTTATGAGTATATTTTGAAGTATCAAGGGTTAATTGAACAATTTTTAAGTAGCTATCTTGTTTTACTTCCCTTATTTTATAATTAATGGAACAAAAATGAACCTTTAATTATATCTATGATTTGTTGATCTAAAAACTCCTTAGATGTTGATTGCTTTAAATACATATAAACATCTACTTGATCTTCGAAATAATAATGATCGCTTGTTTGTTTACAATTGACATGTGAAATACTTATCTAACCATATACACTTTAATGATAAATAACTTGCAAATAACTGAGCTCAAAATGAGCAATAATGACGAAATCACATACACAAGTTTGATAATGGAATTCACCCAATTTGGGCTACATCTACAGGTCCACTTCCAATAGACACCTCTTTATTAATGCTCAAATGATTTTTTTTTGCAATGACCTTTTTACATGTTGCTCAAATGCAGAAATGGAATGCACAGTTGGATTTCTTGCGAAAAAATCGTGAAAAATGAGTATAAGTTCTTAAAATTCCGTCAAGGGACCTCTTGGCATGCTTTACAATGTAGACTCAAAGTCCTTGTACCCTCAGGCACGCACTTAGAGACATAACTATGCATAACAATTATGAGTTTGTGTGTCCAATTCTTGATCTGGGCGCCCATGAAATAGGGTGTGCCCCTTAACGACCCCTCCGCAACTATTGGATGGAATTAAATACAAATTAGGTTGTTTATTATAACAAATTCCATATTTGGCATGTTGGTTAGCGGAGTTATATTAAATTGTTGACATAGTTGGTAGGTCGAGGTTCCATTCCCACTGACCGCAAGTTGCTTTTTGTTATAATATATATATCGCCCAAATTTTGGTGGTATATCGTTCCAACTGCCCGCGAATATAGGCGCATGGTTATATTACAAGTAATGTATCAAGGAATATGGGTTGAGGGCTTAGGCCCTCGTCCCTTTTTGCCACCAATTAAACCTTTATCCAAACTTAAATATAATCGCCAACATGTATGGTTAAGTAACACTAGTGAGGCGTGATGGTAACATAAGGTTTATGGAGGTTGCGGGTTCAACCTCTGTCGACTCCATAATTTTATATAACTATGACTATTAATGCCCAATGGGAGGTCACCACGTGGTAGCCTCTCATTGGTCTAACCTTGCCACATGTCATCTGATGATTAGTCCACTCGGCTATATGCATTCCAAATCACTTGCCCAGTTTGGTGCATAGTCGTGCCATGTGTCACCCTTGTAGTGGTGACATGTGTTACCCTTTTGACCCTGTTGACTTTGACCTTTTACTTTTGCCCTGGTTTGACTTGAAATTTGACTAGCCATAACTTTTGCATACAAACTCCATTTGAGGCGATTTTTTCATCATTGGAAAGCTATCACTGAGATATATGCATTGATATTATTTTTGAGAGAATCTAGGATAGTCAAATTTTGAGCATTTTTGAACCATTATGGACCCATGTGGACATTTTGGATCCTCCTAGACCTCTGTGGACATTCTGGATCCTCTTGGACCACTGTGCGAATTCTTGAATCCTCATGGATCATTCCTCCCCATTTGGAAGCCTTTTGGACCACTGAAAGCTTTGATTACTCAGCAACTAGGTGAGGGTAGATTTCCCTCACCCTTTTGATATACATCCATTTTGCTTACTTGGATTTTTACTCCCTTAAGACCAACTCTAAGATATTCCACATCACCTCACTGTGAAGTCTTGATTCTTCTGTCGACAATAACATCTTCCTATAGATCGTCCAAATATTCTGAATAAAAATCATCAACTGATGGAACCTAAATACTTTCATCTTCATCCATAATCATAGGAGGCTCATAAAGCTTCAAATTCTCAATGTTTACCATTGAATACATTTGCATGTAGGCTGGTAGAAATAAAATAAAGGCATTAGTACCAATCTTTTCCAAGATCTTGAATGGACCAAATCGGATTGGCCTTCACTTTTTACCTTCACCTTTCATTCTATCTTTGTTGATATGTAAGTATACTTGATCATCAAATTCAAATTGATGATCAAACTGATGTTTGTCATGCCTTGCCTTATATTTGGCTTGGATTTTCTCCAACTATTCCTGTACTTCTTGATGTACCTACTGAATTCTTTAAATGAACCTTTTAGCTTTATCTGTTTCATCTTGCCCATCTTCTTTACATGCTTCTCCAAAAGCAAATTCCATAGGTGATTTAGGCAAGTAACCCAAACATACTTCAAAGGGAGTTTTCTGAGTAAAAGAATGAATGACATGATTATAAGCATGTTGTACATAAGGTAATTGTTCATCACATAACTTAGGATGCTTGTTGTAGTATACTCAAAGTAGATGTACCATTGTTTTGTTTACCACCTCTATCTGTCCATCTGTTTGCGGATGAAAAATTGTTCTCTTATTTAGCTTAGTGTCCATGAGCTCCAATAAATGAGACCAAAACTATCCCAAAAAGTGAGAGTCTCGATCAGATATAATAGATGTAGGAAGTCAAAAATGAACCCATACATTAGCAAAGAACATATGTCTTATATGTTCAGTTGTGACCTATTTCTTGTATGGCATCAAAATACACATCTTGTTGAATCTATCCATGATGACATATAGATAATCATGACCTGTCCTGGACATCAGAAAACCTCCTACAAAATCCAAGGAGATACCTTCCCATGGCTAAGAAGGTACTGGAAGTGGTGTATATTGTTGAAATATTGTAACTTCGAAGAATATTCTAACTATAATTGAGTTATTATCTTATAGATCAAATCCTCTTTTGTGGATTGATCATGTCGGGACTTATGTATGACCACATCCCCTTTTTTGGATTGGTCAAACCATATTTAAATGGTGGTATTTTAGAACTCGGCCCCTAGGGTTTAATAAAGTGGTTTTAACCACTATTGGAAGAAGTCGGCCCTACTTGATGAAGAGACATAACCCTAGCGCCTCCTCAACTAGTATTTATAAGTGAGGAGGACGCCTCATTTGTTCACTCACTCCCACTCACTTATAGTGCACATATTTTGAAGGTAGTTGTAGTTGCAAGAAGAAGGAGAGAGAAGCACATGCTTAGTCCTAGTTTATTCTTGGTGGTTTGGTCTTTAGTCTTGGCATTGTATTGGTAATCTATTATTAAGGAAGATTTTGTTGTGTTTTCTCCCCCACGAGTCTTTCCCAGGATAAAATGGTGTGTACCTTGTGATTGTGTTTCTTTCAATGATCCTACTTGTGTTGTTATTCTCTAGTAATTTGAAAAGAACTTAATAACAACTCTAACCTTTCACTAGGTATCCAAAAGCGTCATTGTTGTCGTATAAGAAAATTAGGGATTTTTATTGGAAAGGAATTTCTGATTAAAAACCACCGTGGGGAGTGAGCCCTAGCCTAGCGCATCACTTGGCAGCTTGAGTGCACCTTTTCAGTGGCCAGAGCCTTCGAAAAGTCAAACCCTAGCATTGACTAGTACCAAAAAACTAGGAAACCAGAACCAGTACCAGAAGTACCCGTCCAGATTTGTGCAGGTCCAGTTTCAAGAGGTAAAATTCAGATTTTTTGTAAACATACAACTCCATCCAACTCGCCTCAACCCAGCACATCTAGTCCCTCGATCAGAATTCCAAAATTTGAAGTTTGAAAAAATAGGATTTCCTCATAAAACCCTAAGTCGCAGTTGCAGTTGAAGTACCAGTTGTAGTTGTGATTGCAGTATTGATATCAGTTGCAACACCTTTGAAGTTTTAATTTTTTTTTAATTATGTCGTTGCTTCCAAATGGTGCCACTACCTGTCAATACTATCATAGGTATGTACTTACATATGTTTAAACTGATAGTTTTTAAAAAGGGTATTTCCAGGAGAAGGGATAGTTTTTCATAGATCCGGAAGGATCTCAGATCCAGCACATTCAGAGGAAAAATGCACCCCAGGTTTGATATGCATCTATTTTTTATGACATTATGAACTTCTAGGTTGTATGTTGAAGTTATGACCATCATACTAACCATTGGTCAAAATTAAAGTCAAGGTATAAGATTTATTAAAATTGGGATTATAGATTTTATTCTCTAACTTAGATTTCTATCATGAAAGCATATTATCTCGGTACAGAGGACAGGTTGAAGAGAATACTTGTCATCTTGAGCAGAGGAGTCTAGGAAGAAAAGCAACAACACTCATTCTTGAGGACAAGACTCCAGGTTCCAGGTTTGATTGATTAAGTTGATAAGATTCAAACTTGCACATGTCAAGTTTGATAACTACCTCATTACAAGTAAACACTATAGTTGAGATAAGAAATATTTAAAAGGTTTTATACTTGGTAGAATGTGAGCATTATTAAGATGAATGCTTATTGAAATCACTTACCAGATACAACTAACATCTCCTCTAGGAGAAACTTCTTGTTTTGGTTCCATATTACCATGGAGGAATGATTGATCACAACACTAGAAGAGTGTTGCTCTCATTATGTATTGTATTTCTTAATTTTGACCCTTGTTTCAGAAAGGTCACAAGTAATAGCTTTAAAGGAGCTATTGTGCGATTTTTCTTGCTATTGTTTTATCATTATTATAAAGAGTATTATTCTTCTTTGTTGTTTCTCCCTTGTTGATCTTATTTCGGGTAGGTCACAAGTGATAACACTGAGGAAGATATAGTGACGGTTGCAAGAAGAAACATACTAGATGAGACATGGAGTAGACCATCCAAGTTGTATATGTGATCATATACATTCATGTACCAAAGAAGATGAAGAAGAAACTAGTTTTGAGATACAAAGTATCTCATATGGAGATTGATTGTAAGGAGCGGAAGGCTTCAAAGATGACTAAACATTAGAACATAAATCAAAGTAGACTTGGTCAAAGGATAATGAAGCCACCTTGATAGGAAGAAAAATTTGTTTGAAGTCTGACTCAACTTTTCATATTAAGACTTGGTATTCAACACCAAGTATATCTTGTAGAGACTATGAAGCCTTTGTAGACTCAGAAGAAATCAAGAACAGAGTGAGCCTGATCTCAGGGAGGATCAGATGGGGAAATTGTAAGTTTTAAACTTGTGAAGTAAAGCAATGCATATATATTCTTAAGCAATACAGAAATTAATCAATGGCTCATACACAGAATACACAGAGATTTTTACCGGAAACCCTCAACCGGGAAAACCTTTCTTATTTTCATTATATCGAATTTCACCATTCTCCATACAATATATACAATGTTTTTAGGTATTCCGTAGATACCAAAACCCTAATCCCTTAATCCAGGATTAATCTACAAATTAGCTAAAAATAGCAAAATCCGCTAAAAATAGCAAAAACCGCCCCAAAAAAAAAAATCGGGGCGCTGCCCTGAACCCCGTCGGCCCCGGGCTACCGCCCGGTGCCGAACGCTACGCGTAACCAGGGGGGGCATACCTTCCCCCCCCTGGGACCCCCCTAGGAAGCGCCCGGCGCAAAGGCAGAGCCCTAGTTTGTACGGACCGTCAGACGCAGTTGTCGTATCTGACGCACCCACACACACACACATGCAAAGAATATAACACATACCCAACATTCTCCCACTTGTTGTTTTCTTTGCATCCAGGGGTCCAGGGGAGTATATATTCAACAATCCAGGGCAACAATGCCCATTGTTACTCTACACCAAGAGAACTTTTCTATGCTCACAGACTTTGTCAATGAATCTGCAGCATTCTTCAAAGTGT
>SNQJ01S0045503.1:87355-110331 GCA_010110895.2 Picea sitchensis
ACAACCATATTATCCCAAGAGTTTGGCAAAGAACATAACAAAGTAATACACTTATCTTCTTTTGCAATCGTAATATTAACATATCCAAGTTGACTTACCAAAGTATTAAAGGCATTTAGATGTTCTGTCACAGAATCTCCATCTTCCATCCTAAGATGATACAGCTTCTTTTGAAGAAACAACTTGTTTACCAAGGACTTTGATTGATACAAATTCCCTAACTTATCCCATAGTTCCTTGGATGTAGATTCTCCTGAGACATTCAACAACACCAAATTTTCCAGGCAGAGTCGAATAGTACTCCTTACTCTTCTGTCCAACTTGTCCCAATCTTCCTTCGACATACCAGTAGTTTGTGTACTGGTAGGTTGTGTACCAGTAGCCTGTGTGCTTGTAGACGGTGTACCAGTAGGCTGTGTACCAGGATCCATAGCGATCCATTGTTCTTTGTCTACAAGAAGGTCCTCCATCTTGAGCTTCCATAGCTAAAAGTTTTTACTGTTAAACTTCTCTATCTCGATTCTAGATGAGCTCACCATTCCTCTTTCTATACTCGAATCTCCACTGCAAAAGCTGCCATTAAACCCAGGTTTATCACAGACCCAAGATAAACTTGATCTATCAAGACCGAGCCAAACCCTCAACAACAAAGGCATCCCTATGAAGCCAAAAATGAGCTCTGATACCACATGTAAGTTTTAAACCTGCGAAGTAAATCAATGCATATAGATTCTTAAGCAATACAGAAATTAATCAATGGCTCATACACAGAGTACATAGAGATTTTATACCGGAAACCCTCAACCGGGAAAACCTTTCTTATTTTCATTATATTAAATTTCACCATTCGCCATACAATATATACAATGTTTTTAGGTATTCCGTAGATACCAAAACCCTAATCCCTTAATCCGGGATTAATTTGCAAATCCGCTAAAAATAGCAAAAAACCGCCCAAAAACAAATTTCAGGGCGTTGCCCCGAACGTTGCGCGTAACCATGGGGGGCATACCTGGCCCCCCCTGGGACCCCCCTAGGAAAGCGCCCGGTGCACACGGAAGAGCTCTAGGTGAAGGGATCATCAGACGCAGTTGTCGTATCTGACGCGCCCACACACACACACATGCAAAGAATATAACACATACCCAACACCTAGAACTTGATGAGTTGATGCAAAAGTCTTTTTCTTCCCTTTCTCCTTGAACTTCTTCGGTCGTAATTCTGGATTCAACTTCCAACATTGTGATTCCTCATGTCTCTTTTTCTTATAGTGGGAACATGTAGGTCTTTCCTTAGCTTTCTTTATTGCAGTTGATTTCTGACTTTTCCATTTACCTTTCAGTTTCTTTTCAAACTTGTATGGCTTCTTATCTTCGCTCATATGCTTACCCTTACTAGCCTCTAGATGTGTAGTTTGTACGAACACCTTATCAATGTTAGAAAATTTAAACATTAAAATAGTATGACAAAGATATGTGTGCATGACACCAATATACTTCAGAAGAGTTTCATGGGTATACAACAAAATCCCTAAGGATAATTCCTTATTTTTGAATTCTTGTGTGTATGCCTAAATATTTTGGCCTTTACCCTGTCTTATATGCTGCCATTCTATCATTGTCATTTTCATATGTGCCAGTGGCTAGAATTGTTTTCTTATAGCCTTATTAAACTTATCCAAGGAAGAGATTACTTTACCCTTTTGAACAATATCAACTTGCATCTTACTCTCCCACCATATTAAGGTTGTGCCACTTAGTCGAAGAGAAACTAACTGTATCTTTCCAGCCTTGCCCACGATATTTTGAACTCTACAATATACCTCTATTTGCTTGATCTAGTTCTCCAGTTTCTCATCATTCAATTCTCCATCATAGGTTGGAAATTCAAACTTGACATCCAAATTTAATGAAGACATATTATGATCAGACTTCTTAGAGGACTTATTTCAATGAGAAGAATGTTCACTTGCTTTAGCAGAAGAAAATGATGAGGATGGTGAAGGGAGCTCTAAAGGTCCACCACCTTCACCTCCTCTTTCTCCTTTTACCGAAGATTCTCCACTTACGAGCTTTTGAATTCTTCGTTGAAAATCATCTATTATCTCTCTCATCGAGTGAAGTGTATCCATAATTTCTTCTGGACTCATGGGAGGATCTTATCCTTCCTTTCCTTCGGAATCCATCTTATGCTTACGAAGTCTTCTTTCAATTTCAAACTTATAACTTGCAAGCTCTCCAGTTTACCAAGTTTCAGTTTGGCTCTTGTAAGCATTCAATTGCAAACACTTGTCAAACCTGCTATGATACCAACTTGATCCAAAAAATCCTTAGATGTTGATTGATTTAAATACATATAAACATCTACTTGATCTTCGAAATAATAATGATCGCTTGATTGTTTACAATTGACGTGTGAAATACTTATCTAGCCATATACACCATATACACTTTAATGATAAATAACTTGCAAATAACTAAGCTCAAAATGAACAATAATGATGAAATCACATACACAAGTTTGATAACGGAGTTCACCCAATTTGGGCTACATCTCTCGATCCGCTTCCAATAGAGAACTCTTTATTAATGCTCAAATGCTTGTGTTTTACAATGACCTTTTTACATGTTGCTCAAATGTAGAAATGGAATGCACCGTTAGATTCCTTGCGAAAAATCATGAAAAAAGAGTATAAGTTTCTTAAAATTTCGTCGAGGGACCTATCGACACGCTTTACGGTATAGCCTCAAAGTCCTTATACCCTCGGGCATGCACTTTGAGACATAACTTTGCATAACAATTATGAGTTTGTGTGTCCAATTCTCGATCCATGCACCCATTAAATAGGGCACGCCCCTTAACCACCCCTCCTCAACTATTGCATGGAATTAAATATAAATTAGGCGGCTTGTTATAACAAATGTCATATTTGGCATGTTGGTTAGCGATGGTATATTAAATCATTGGCATAGTTGGCGGGTCGGGGTTCCATTCCCAACGACCGCAAGTTGATTTTTGTTATATATATATATATATCCAAAAGGTTGGTGATATATCGATCCAACTACCCGCGGATATAGGCACATGGTTGTATTACAAGGAATATGGGTCAAGGGCTTAGGGCCTCAACCCTTTTTACCACCAATTAAACCTTTATCCAAACTAAAATATAATCGCCAACATGTATGGTTAAGTAACACCAGTGTGGTGCGATGGTAACGAAGGGTTGTGTTAAGGTTTATGGAGGTCACGGGTTCAACCCCCATCGACTCCATAATTTTACATAACTATGACTTTTAATGGCCAATGGCCAATGGGAGGTCTCCACGTGGCGACCTCTCATTGGTTTAACCTTACCACATGTCAACCGATGATTAGTCTACTTGGACATATGGACGCCAAATCACCTACCCAGTTTGCTCCATGGTCGTTCCACATGTTACCCTTGTAGTGGTGACACGTGTCACCCTTTTGATCCTGTTGACTTTGACTTTTTCCCTGGTTTGACTTAAACTTTGACTAGCCATAACTTTTGTATACAAACTCTATTTGAGGTGACTTTTGCACCATTGAAAATCTATCGTTGAGCTCTATGCATTTATGTCATTTTCGAGAGAATTTGGGACGGATGAATTTTGAGCATTTCTAAACCATTCTGGACCTCTGTGGATGTTTCAGATCCTCTTGGACCTCTATGATCATTCTCGGATCCTCTTGGACCTCTGTGAGCATTCTCGAATCCTCTTGGATCATTTGTCATGGCATATAAAACTTGTAGAAAACGAATTATGGAGTGGATCCAACATAAGATATCTTAAGGGAGATCATGAACCATGGTTTTGAAAGAATGTATATAGTTTATAAAGCACTTGTTGTTATGGTATGTTTTTCAATCTATGCAATCATGTATATTATACTTTAAATGTAGATATAATCATTACAATTTATTTCTATGATTGTAGATCGAACATGAAGAGGTGCAATGCCAAAATCAAATCAATCAACAAAATTGTTCGAAAAAACCCAAGTACAATATCTCATGCATGTGATGAAGAAATGAGGCATGCAAGTAGCTCGAACAATGATAGGTGTTCGATTGATTAATGATGATCATCGAAATTGAATGTTACAAGTTGCTTATTTTGGAATGTTATTCTGTAATCAAAATCTTACACGTTGTTTAATATGGACATATTATTCTAACTAGATGATGACATATTACCAATATGTATAACAACTATTTATTAACATTTAGAATATCGCGTATCTTTATGTTGTCCCATTCTGTATAATGAAGGGTCACTTATTTGTATATAACAAAAATCCATTTTTTATTCTATTAAATTATCTAGTGTCATAAAATATTACATTGTTAATTAAATATATGGATGCTTTACATTGTTACAATGAATAGAAGTGTAATCAATTAGTATATTTGTTTAAATGATACAACAATGTATTTGTTTAAATGATACAACACATTGGTATATTTTGACATTATCCAATATTTTGTATGAAATTTTAATTCACTTAAAAAATCTGTTAGAATTAGATAAAGAGAAGTTCACAATGAAGTTGTTGTCATTAAAATTATTAGAATAAATTATTTTTTTATTAAATAACCTTACATGGATATTGAAAAGTTCATTTATCTATAATCAACCTTTTTTTGGTTAACAATTCTCTAATTAATTATTAAATGTATTAAATATTAGACATTAATAATATCTTCTTCTTTTTTAAGGTGTACATCTACCACACTGGTAGCATATAATGTTGTGACTTCCATTTACTTCTTGAATGTTTTCTATATTCAATGAATATCCATATATCTTATTTCTTTCAAAATAACCTATGTTATTTCCCTCTTTTTTGGAAATGTTGCTTATAGTAAGTTACCATTGTTTTTCAGCTAAACTATTATGTTATTAAGAGCATTTCTATGTCGACTGCCCGACCTGCTGAAGACCTAGCCTCCGGCTCAGCACTGTGCCTCTGGCCGCAGGCCAACGCCTCCTTCGCCGCTCCAGAAGATCCCTCAGACGAATCCTGACAGATTGGAGATCTTGGACTATTGGGAGCTAGTATGCGCAACTCCGCGGATGTAGAGCTTCAGCAGAGCCTCTCCAATGGATTCCAGCGGGGGCTCTGCCCCTCCTCTCTCCCCGCCTCCAGAGATCTCTGCTTTCAAAGCATTGATTGCCACATCTTCAAAGCGCCCTCTCACGGCTAGCCAGCAGAAGTTCGTAAAGAAATTAGATTCGATTCCCACGGTAGCTCTTCCTGAAGAAGAGACATGCAAAGTTGCTCTGAATCTCGCTGAGAGAGGGTTAATAGGCTAGTTCACTGGCCTCTGGCCGTCCCCAAAGTCGGTAGAGGATTGGACACAAAGAAACTGGTCACCCTTGATTAAAGAGGGGGTCAAGAGTTATTTTGTGGGCAAGGGGTTCTTCATATTTGTCTTCGAAAACCCGGATGACAGAAGTCTAATCTTCATAAACGGCCCTTATTTCATGGGACCACAAGGACTATACTTAAACAAATGGTCTCTTGACTTCGATCCCTCTCAGGATGTACCTTCGGCTGTTCCGGTGTGGGTGTGCCTCCCTCATCTGCCTCTCCACTGTTGGAATCAAAAAACCTTCCAGATCATTGGCAATGCGCTCGGAAAATATATAGATCAAGCAGCAAGGAAAGACCAGTTCTCATGCGCTCGAATCTGCGTCGAAGTTGACCTAGAAGAGGGTTTGCCTGAAGCAATCAAGATCACCGTTGTTGGGTGGACTCACATTCAGGAACTGGATTACGAGCAGCTCCCTTTCAAATGCAAATACTGCCATGGTCATGGTCACTTCGCAAAGCACTGCAAGAAAAAAGCAGAGGAGCAAGCAGCCATTCCAAACGAGGATCAATGGGCAGTAGTACAAAAGAACGCCCATCAAAAAAAGGGAAATGGAAAAAGGCATACCGCAGGAGCCCCAGGCAGCTCCAAGAACACTCAAGAAAAGGATGCAACACCGAAGGAATTAGAAAACATTTAGAACAACCCAGCAGGAGCGACTAAGGAAAATCAGGTGCAAACAGAAGCCCCTCCACTCAACAAAGAAGGGGGAGCAGCTATACAGATAGAGGCCTCACAAGGTAGCCCTCCCAATCCCTCTTATGATGAAATCACAAGGAAAAAACAAGTGGAAAGTGTCGGTTCATCAGAGGATGAAACCTTTGAGCGCCCCTCCAAAAGAGCAGGCAGGAAATCCCGTAAAGAATTAAGGGAAGAGGAAGCAGAGAGACTCAAAGTACAAGGAAGTCAATCCACCATAGAAATGTCCATCGGCGGAAACAACAAATCAAGGCCTACAAAGGGAGGCCCTTCCCCCTCCTCTTAAGTAAAACATGAAGCTCACCTCTTGGAATTGCAGAGGACTAGGGAACGCATCCAAAGATGAAGCAGTCTTGGACCTCCAGAAAATAGAACCTTCAGATATCCTCATGCTCCAAGAGACAAAGATAGAAGACCGAATGCTACTAGACATCAACAAATCAAAGTGGAAGAAGAGTGTTGGTAAAGCAGTAAGTTCAAGGGGCTCTTCCAGAGGGTTGGCAACTCTTTGGAGAGAAGATGCATTTTTGCTCAACAAAACTCATGAAACCCAACACTGGATCTTCACGGAGCTGACACATTATGCAAGTAAGCTGACTATTTCCTTATTTAATATTTATGTTCCTGTCACTTACATCGAAAAATGAGAATGTTGGGCCTCTCTCTCTGCATTTTTAGATCAGCACAACCCAAGCAACATTATCCTAGCAGGTGATCTCAATATAGTTCTGAAATCAAAAGAGAAAAGAGGCGGATCCAACAGTAGAGACCCGATGCTAACCTTTGTGGAAGAAATTCAGCAACATTGGGATCTTTTAGACTTCAGTCCCATTCGTGGCCTCTACACTTGGTCCAATAATAGAATTGGGACAGAGCATATTTCTGCTCGGCAGGATCGATTTCTGGTTCAAGGCTCCCTCATTATGGACAAAAAAATAATCAAAACCAAAATTCTACGCAAGATTACTTCTGACCACAAGCCGATCCAGCTGATCCTTGAGGAAGAAGAAGATCTTGGGCCTCTACCTTTCCACTTCAGCCACTTATGGATAGAGAGAGAAGGCTTTTACGAAACTGTAAAAGAAGCCTGGGCCAAATCATTCTCAGGATCCCCAAGCTTCGTGTGGGAACAAAAAATGAAGGCCACAAAACAAGCTCTGAAGGAGTGGATAAAGAACCCAGCGCCTACTCTAATCAACACAAGGAAAGAAGCAATGTACAATCTAGAGACCTTGCAAGCAGAAATGGAAAGAAAAGAGATTACAGTGGAACTTTTGGAACAAGAAACAAAATCTCAATCCTCAACATACCGATCCCTTCGAAAAGAAGAAGAATACTGGAGAATCAAGTCCAGGAGTTTGTGGTTAAAGGCAGGGGACCGGAACACCTCCTTCTTCCACAGACAATATAGAGCCCGGTTGTCAAGGAACCACATCTCAGAAATAAAGACAACAGAGGGCCAGGTCAGAAAAGGCTACACCCAAATCAAAGCTGCAGTGGATAGCCACTTCAGAAATATGTTTAGTGAAGGAACACAGGCCACCGAAGGAGAAATTGCAGAATTCCTCGCCAATATTCCTCACCTAGTCAGACCTGAAGACAACGCTGCTCTCACCAATGAGGTAACAGAGGAGGAAATCATTAAAGTCATCTGGTCCATGGGCTCAGATAAGGCTCTGGTCCCGGACGGATTCACGATACATTTCTATAAAGTCTGCTGGAATATTATCAAAAGAGACCTTCAAAAAATGATAAAGGGGTTTATGAGAAAAGATAAGATTGGTGGAGGAATCAACTCCACTTATCTCGCATTAATTCCCAAGGAATCCAATCCAGAAACTTTTTCCAGATTCATGCCCATTTCACTTTGTAACGCATCCTATAAAATTCTGGCCAAATTGTTAGCAAGCAGGATCAAGCCTATGCTCAAGAGGCTGATCTCCAGTACTCAAGGAGGCTTCGTGGAAGGCAGAAACATTCTCGACAATGTCATACAAGTCCAGGAGACACTCCACTCCAGCAAAAAGCGAAAAGAGAAAGGTATGTTGATTAAATTAGATATGGCAAACGTGTTTGATAGAGTCAATCGTTCTTTCCTCATCAAGGTCCTCCTAGCCTTCGGCTTCTCGCCTCATTTTGTCCAACTAATAAATGCCTGCATTGATAACCCATGGATTTCCCCCCTTGTCAATGGTCGACCCTCTAATTTTTTCCAAGCCCGGAGAGGCATCAGGCAGGGTTTCCCCCTCTCTCCCTTTCTGTATATATTAATGGCAGACTCTCTCAGCAGAAAAATCTCAACTGAAAGAATAGCTGGCTCTCTCCCTGGTCTAAAATCCTCCACCGATGTCGTCCCACTGAATCACTCTCTCTTTGCAGATGACTCACTGCTCCTTGGAGGTGCATCCTCCAGAATAGCTAAAGTCTTTGACTATGTCCTTAAAATCTACTGCAGAGTCTCTGGTGCCCTTATCAATGAGAGAAAGAGCGAAATCTACAGCTGGAACACAGGACAACAAGAGCTCAATAATATCATGAACATCTTGGGATTCAGAGGACATGTCAGCTGGGAGCGGATAAAATATCTCAGCCTCCCCATAACAAATGGAGCCAATAGAAGGACGCTTTGGTCGGACATCATTTTCAAAATCAAAACAAAGATTGTAGCATTGGGTGGCTACTGGTTAACCAACGCAGGTAAAGTCATTTTAATTAAATCACAGCTGGCCGCGCTCCCAATTTATCAATCGGCCTTCTTATTTGCTCCCAGAAACGTTATGGACCAGATTGAAAAATTATTAAGGGATTTTCTCTGGCAAGGAGGGAAAGGAAACGAAAATAAAATGCATTTAGCAAACTGGGAGTTGGTCCGGCGACCGATAGCAGAGGGGGGCCTCCAAATCCGAGATCCCTCCCTTGTTAACCTAGTGATGGGAGGAAAAATTCTATGGCAAATGGCCCACGAGCCCAAACATCCGACCAGCAATACTCTTCTGTCCAAATATGCCCGAAATTCATCCTATCGAAATCTACAATTCGATCCCACAGTCAACAGCACGCAAGTCTGGAAATTATGTTGCAAAAGTAGCATGTTTTTCAACAATTCTCTGTACAAAGTGTCGGGTAATGGTAAGCGCACTCATATTTGGCAGGACAGAATAATGGGGAGCGGCCCACTGGAGGCGAATTAAGACATAGCTGACATCAGAGAATGGCTAACTCGTGCTGGCAAAATCAGACTTTACGATATCTCGATGTGGGACTGCCGGGGAGATTGGGCCGGTTGGGACTTTAACGGCATTCCAGATTGGCTAACTCCACAAAAAAATCTCCTTGTTGAATTGCTGGAAGGCTCCACTCCTGAAAACCGACATATGAGGGACAGTTGGGCCTGGGGATTGTCAGGAACTTACACCACAGCAGCAGGCTACAAAGCTCTTCAGAATACAAAGGACAACAGTCACCCTCCTGCCTTCTGGAAGTTAGTTTGGGACAATCTAGCTCTTCCCAAAGTGAATTTCTTTTTCTGGACGCTGGTGCAAAATAAACTACTTACAGGAGACAATTTAGAGAAAAGGAAAATTGCAGGGCCTCATAGGTGCGAGCTATGCAGAAGCAACTCTGAAACAACCCAACACTTATTCCTGGAGTGCAATTTCGCTAAGGAAGTATGGAGACTTTATCTTCTGGACCTGCAAATTCCAGCCTTCCCTCAGAGCACAGTTGTTGCATGGTTTGCCTCTTGGATCAATATCTATCCTCATGGCATTCCCATCAAATCCTTCTGGCAAAAAATTTGGACAGCAGTCCCCAAATTCTTCTGCTGGCAGCTATGGTTGGCTCGTAATGACCAAATCTTTAATGGACATACACGCCCCCCTCTTCAGGTTGCAGCGAAAGCTAAAGCACTCCTCTTGGAAACAGCTCAACACCAGTACTTCTACGAAGATCCTCTGCTCCGCCCTAAAGAAAGGAGATGGCTTAGCCCGTTGGATCCATCTCCTCGCAAGCTCCTCCTCACCCCTCAAACAGCAAATCCGGAGTGGAAAATAAGAGAAACCTAGGATAGCTTCACAAACTGGTGGAAATCCAAAAAAATCACCACAATTTTTTTGACGGGGCCTCCAAAGGAAATCCCGGGAATGCTGACGCTGGAGGGGTCATTTACTCTCCGGATGGGATCTTAAGAGACTGCTACTGCTGGGGTCTAGGCCAGAAGACCAACAACCAGGCAGAGATTCTTGGCCTTCTCAGATCTTGCCTAATAGCAAGAGAACAGGGAGATAAAGACCTCCAAGTCTTTGGAGATTCAGAGCTTCTTATAAAAAAATTAAACACGGAGGATCTCTTCAATAACGCTAGCCTCAATAAAATTCTGGGCAGATTGAAAAGACTCCTTCATGAATTCACATCCTACAAGTTCTATCACATTCTTAGAAACCTGAATGGAGAAGCGGACCAGATGGCAAACAAAGGATGCACCCTCACTAAAGGGCAGATTCTTATCAATGACGATAACAGCTATCAAATTCCTTGATAAGATTGTAACACTGAAGTTGAACACGCTGGCTATCTTCTATGTAAATGGGGCTGCCTAGGCAAAGACCCCTCCTTTCTTTTTCAAATAAAAAAAAATCACAACTGTTACAGTTAAAAAAAAAAAGAGCATATCTATGTCATCATTTATTTATTTTTTAACAAGAACTGGGAAAATTTATATTAAAAAGTGTGGATAAATCCACTGTAGTACAAAAAAGGGGTTCATGAATGACCTTCGAGAGATAGAAGCTTTGAAGATTGGAATTGCTAATACAAAATTTGTGTCCATTGAGTTTCTGCCTTCCCTAACTATAACATAACTAATGTATCTTAAAGAATACAGTGTATAGAAGACTCCATTTATATATAACATAAAACAAAACATGATACTTGAATTTTAAAAATTCAGCTACCCAGTTCCATTTTGATCCTTGATTTCCCTTGCTACTCCCAAATTGGGTCTGGAAAGGGCTCATTGAGATCCGAGATTTGATTTACTATAGCTGAAGGTACATTCTTAGAGGCTCCCTGGGTGCTTGCTGGGGAACTGGGTTGTTGATGGATTCTTTCCATCTGGTCCATTCTGCTTTGCATAATCTCCAAACTGTTGTGTTGCTCTTCTATTTAGCTCCTTTGAGAAAATATTTTGTCTTGTAGCCTCTCAATTAGATGCATGTGCTGAGAAAGGGTCTCAAGTTCTAAGCTTAATGTAGAGCTGAGTGCTCCCATGTGGATTCACAGCCTTTAACACCTTGTGCACTCGATCTCAAGGTCCAACTGGTCCAGTCCAACGATTAATCCCTTGGATCCCTGCAAATTTGTGGTCCTTGGCGCAATGTGGTTCTTCTGACTATTATCCATATTGTTGGGGGGGGCACAATTCTTCAAAGAGCTGGGATTCTTGAGGTTTGAGAGGTTGGAAGTGGAAGAAACATGTCCCAACACAGGCCGCGAAGTGAGGATCCAAGCGAGGAAAAGAGTAAGCGATGGACGAAGCGAGGGGAGAGGCAAAGGGAACAACAGGTTTGCCCAAAAACTTTGAGGAGAGGCACTCCGAGGAAAAAAAAACTCTGAACATACAATGTGAATTGGGGAGAGCACAGGGTGCAAATGGCTTGGCATAGACTTAAAGAAAAATTTCCCCAGCAAGAGCGTTTCCCGAAAACACTGAGAACATTCACCATATGTGACATTCAAATCCAGAATCATGTCGAACAGATGAATCACAACCTCTATCTAGGGCGTTGTACTTGGACCCTTCAAATCTTCGAATCCAGGACTGGATCCATCGTCACCCTAAGGGTTCCACTTCGTTTCAGATATGTTGCACACGCGACCCATCTGCATCATAGCCTTCGACCTTCTCTTACCCACAAACTTAGTTGAGCGGATAAGAATACCACCCCACCCCATGATGGGATCATTGTACCAGATCTCATTAAAACGATTTGCACTTGGCCGAGGAGACCCTATCTTTTCACCTGCCAGTTGTTGCCTCCACCGATCACGACTCACGCTAGAGCTCCAAGTGTACCCTCTCGTGGCCATTGCGCGATGGCTCCTGATCATATGGGGTAGCATTATACAAGGGGGGCTAAACCTTCTTTACCCTCCACCCCTATGGTTCCAGGAGGTCTCCCTATGGCCACGTTCGCCATTTTGTCTGCTTCCGTATTATTTTCTCTCAAAGCATGTAAGAAGTTTGTCTTTAAGGTCCTCGTGGTTACACATATTCTAATCCTTTTGAGGCTCAAATTATTTGGCTCGGATCGCTGGATCATCATCCTTATGATTGTCTTTGAGTCGTCTACTACATTTAGGCTGAGGATTTTTCGTTGCTTTGCTAGTTGGAGTCCTTTAAGAAGTGTGTATGCCTCTTCTTTATTGTTGGTGTCGTTCCAAAGATTTAAGCCGTAGTCCAAAATTATTTTTCCTCCGGGCTCGTAGAGAACCCCACCCCCCCGCACCTGCCTCCCCTCGGATTTCTATGTCATCAAAATTACCCAAGACTTTCACATGGACTTATTTTCACCCACTTGGAAGGTTTTTAACCCAAGTCTTGATCACCACATTTCTTACCACTAGACCACACATCCATGGGTTATTTCTCATTTTCCTGGAAAAAAGGGTAAAATAGGACAATGAAAGATGGAGTTACCATGGTGAGGAGTAAATAAAACAAAGCCTATAATCAATCTATCCTCTCCCTGATGAGTGTTTGATCTTTCACTTTCCTATACATATACCTCATATCTCTTCCTAATCCAATTTAGAATATGAATATACAACAAAAAAATACTACCTTCATCATTCATAGTAGATCTATAATCTCTCTTTATTACACCTAGAGTAGTAAGGTGCATTACAACCTAGTATCGATGAGATGTGTCACATAATATAACTCTAATAAACTAAATTGAAAAAAATTAAAAACAATAGAAATGATTTTTTTTAAGACCATAATAGTAAAATAAACTAAACTAGCATAGATCCATTTTAACCATTATTTTTTAAGAGATGGCCTATTAGAGTATGAAGACTATGAAAATCAAATGTGAGGAATCATATGTGATGAAAAACATGTGACAATCTGTTGTATGGGCCGACATCATTTTTTAATAGCACCCACCATGATTTTAATAATCATCATGTGAATATGGTAGAAGTAGTTGCTATTATTTTAATAACCATCATACGAATTTGGTAGCAGCGGTTGCTAGCCACCATGCAAATTTGATAAGCAACATGTATGAGAATTTTGTTCAACTTGCTGAAGACTCCAGACAAAATCCTATAAGTTTCTAAGTTTGTTGTTAATTATTAGACAATTTTATTTGAATTATTCGAGAAGAGTGTTGTAAAATATTTTTAGAACAAAAATTTAAAATTGTGAGATTTGTGGATGCTTGAAAAAAAATTCTTTTAAACATTAATTATAAATCTGAGATTTCTCGAAAACAAAGTGGTAGATCTATAGTAGGGTTTGCATATGCCCTATTCATAATATCTTTGGAGTCTTTATCCCTTAAAAATGGCTAGTTTATTTCATAGAATGTTGAGAAGAAATTAAAAGTTTAATGGACAAAATTTTAAATCATGGAAACACAAGATGTTAGTCATATTTGAATACAAATGCTACAAAGAATCAAATGGCTATGATGTTAATCAATTTCTAGCTAATAAATGAGATACTTCTTGAAGTTCAAGATGGTAATGATGCATTTGTCATGTGGAGGAATCCTTGTAGGACCATTTGTTAAAAACCAGTGATATTAGAGATCAACTAAAATCAATTAAAAAGACAATGGACGAAAAAGTTATAGTTTTTGTAACTTTGAAAAGCTTGTCTTCTTCCTATGCAAATTTTATTAAGACATTGAACATTACTAGTATCGATAAAGCTCTAGCATTTGAGCAGTTAAGCATAAAGCGCTTACAACAATACAAAGGGAAAAAGTAGTTTGGGAATAACAATGGGATTGAGCCTTCTAAGGTAGCACTTTTTTTAAGTTTAACAACAAGGGTAGTAAATAGAGTGAACATAATGATGATAACTCTTTCGAGTTAGGTAAATGTAGAAAACCCATTAAATGATTTTATTGTGGCAAGTTAGGGCATATAAGTAGAGTTTGCATGAAGCATTCTTATGATGATTAATCCATAAAGAACCATGTGAATATGGCTAAACATGAGGAGAAGAGTTCTATGTGTTCCTAGCCAAAAGCAATGATTCAACTAGTGGTGAGGATGATCAGTACATCAATTTAGGGGAATCAAGATATTTTGTTAACTGTATTGATTGGCACGCTAATTTTATAGAGCATATATTTCAATTTAATTATGTTTTGTTGAGTGGAAAAGAAGAATACAAGGTTAGAGAAAAGGGAAATGTCCTACTTCAACGAAGAAGGTAATGATTAAATATGTCTATTTTGTTCCTTATTTGGAGAAAAAACTACTTTTGATAAGTAGTATAATGAAGCATAGCCTAGACTTCTATATAAATTATAGCATTAATAGGTGTTTTGTTGTTGATAAGAATAATAAAACTGCGATTGTTATGGGTGTGGAAAAACAAGGTTTGTTCCAGATGATAGAAGTTAAGAATGCAAGATTGGTTTAGTAGAAATATGGCTATCATTTCACTAAAAACTCAGTCATGATGCCTAGACCAAAAATGTGTTGGGTGAGACAAAGCTCAAGAAATGAAGCCCTAGATGATGTTTCTATTGAAAAAAGACAAAATCAACAAAGAATAAAAGGAAAACAATAGGTATATCATGCATCATATGTTGTAGTTCATTAGAAATCTTGATATGTTTAATCGCCAAGATGTGGAGGAGGTGAGTTCAATGAACAAGGCAAGTTCTATGTCAATGGTGGAAAATTGAAAGGTTGGTTGTTTAGCCAACATTGGCTCTCATATAACTGGTGAGTCAATGGTCAGATAGAAAGATGGTGATGTAAATCATACTTCATCAACCTTGCTAGATATAGTTCACTTCCATTTGTTGTTTGAAAATATTATGTTGGAGTGGAATGCAAACATCTTGATCGTCCAAAGCTTTTGTCTTTACATATTTTGAACAAGCATGTAAAATGACCAATATGTGAGGATGTTAGATTTAATGATCATTTTTGTATCTTAGACATATTAGGAATTTTAGGACTTAGATGAATAATTAAGTCTCACTAATAAAGTTATGTAATAATGAGACATTTAATATAGTAATTAATGTACTGGTTATTAGTTAGGTATTTATGAGTTACATAACGTACTCCTATCCTCATATTATGTAATGAGAAACTATATCGTCTAATGAATGAATACACTCTTTCTCATTATAATGTGTATTTCCATCCACTCATGTGTGTGTAAAAACAACGTTAGGCGCTGATAGGTTTTCGTCTCATTTTTGTATCCCTCACAATTATTAATAAATATGTGGTTAAGATGGATCTATGATGGTATTAACCCGTTTACTCACCATTGTGTGTGTATATTTGCATATGGTTTAAAAATCAAAATGGTGCATTGAATAAGTAGCTTATGGCATTGAATGTTGCACATGAGTAGTATTTTCTTCATGTTATTTTCTTTCTACAATTTTTATAAAGAACTCATTATCGAGGAATTAGTGCCACTTTGCCAACATGAAGAATGATCAACATTTCTTTGTTTTCGTGAACGTGTGTCACTCTTTCATTTAACTTTATACTTTCAAAGGAAATTAATGGAACTATCATCCTCTTAGAGTATTGCACCAAGTCCAAACCACTACTAGCAAACAAACTTTGGGTGGAGGTTTTTAGTGCTAATGTATGGGACAAAATAAATAAATAAAACATCCACTAAAACCTCCATAATTGGATGCATACGTTTTTCCTCAAGTTTTAGCAAAGGATTTTCCAAATATTTTGTGTGGAGGTTTTAGTTTGCATATAGAGTATTTTGTGGAGTTTTTTTGTTTTTTGTTTTTGCGCCAATCCAAATATGGAGCACCATTGCAACAACGCTATGGATTCACCACCATTAATGGGGTACATTGTACTACGATGCTCTAAAATATAAATGAAGCCCTAATTCTCTAAGACCAAAATGGAGCATCAATGCTCCAACTCCAAAATGAATCACCCATGCTCCAAGGCTAAAGAAGAGCATAAACGCTCTAAGGAAAAAATAGAGCATCAACTATCTTATAGAGTGTCAAATATCTTGGTTTCAATGCTCCAAATTTGGCACGAAGCATTGGTGGTCCAAAAGGGACAGAAAGTAAGAATAAAAGACATCAAATAATATATATGAAATCATTAATAAAGTATTACTTTATTAGACAATTGGGTGTAGCTCAAGTGGTTGTGAGGAAAAATTGCTACCTTCCCCACCCAGGTTCAAATACAACTTTGTGACATGTTTTGTCTTAGTGAGATGATTGTTGATGACCTATAAATGATCTATTCATGAGTTTTTTTCCTAGTCTTGTGCCTTGACAAACCTAGGGTTTACCCTGGGTACCATCCTCCTAATGAGGGGAAGTGCCCAGGAGGTTTCCCCCGAGATATATTCCCGACAAAAAAAAAATGTTATTTTATTACAAAAAAATATTGTTAATTGGCAATTAATTAATATTTTTAAGTCATTATAGAAATTTGTGGATTATTGTCCCTGAGGTGTAGGACAATTGATGATGGAGTGTTTTTTTAAGGCACTCTATGATGTGAAGTCATCGGTTCAAAACATATGGGGAGACAAAAAATCCATCCATGTTAAGGGTTGGTGTGGCTTAGGCCAGGTGCGATCCTCGAGTGATTTTGACAACTTAGATGCCCTTGAGTCATGGTTTCTCAAGCCACAGGCTAGTCCCACAAGTCACAGACAAACTAGAAAACAAAAAAAAATTGTGGTTTATTTACTATTTTTCATAATTGTTTAATATTGATTGATCAAATCTAATGAATATGTGATTGATTTTATGACTTTAGTCCAAAGTGAATGGAAGTTCTCGGAGGCCAAAGTGGAGCACAATGATCCAAATATAAATCCAAACACCGATGGATGTAGATACAAAATGTAAATAAGAAATTCCCATGAACCTACCATTATAGGAATTCAAAACCCCCTTTAAACATACACCCTTGTTGCACTAAAATGCACCCTTTTATCGGTTGAAATCTCCCCTCATGATATACGCTTTTCGCTTAAATAAAACCCTATTAAGATGCATAGTTTTGAAAAAATGCTTCCTTCAAAATCTATTAATAAATTATATGTACATTCCCGGGATGGGGTGACACATGGGAGTCCAATCGCTCTCCATGCATATGATTGACATGATTATTGTAGTACATGGGTGTTGCGGGTTTTCATTGCGCTTAGTGTGGAGGAAGAGTGTTGGATAATGGGAGGAGGATGGTCTAAGGGTGCAGTTTATGGTGTGTCCAAAGGAGTTCAATCCAAGTAATGCATTGGGTTTGATGAGCACTCATTCCATCATGGAAATGGAAGGGGCCTTGAGTGATTTCCATGAAACATAGGCAAATTGACTTGACAAGGGGAAACTCCAACTTTATTCAAGCTCAGTTGGATTCAAAGGGTGGTTGCATTAGCTCATGTGAGTTTCTATTTTTGTGACTATCTCACCAGCTTTTTGGGGTGTGATTGGTGAGACTAGTAGAGGGTGAGGTCTTCTCATTAGAGTTTCTCTTCACTGAAAATTTTCAACCAAGGGAGTTGGTTGCATTCCTGTGGAGTTGGACGGCCCCTTCAACCATGGTTGTACGTATCATTTCAGTTGGAATGGATGTTTAGAGGTCTGCAAGATACCAGATATAATAAATACGCAGAACATAATAAAATGCTAGAAATGGCAGAATAACAATAATATAACCAGCATAATCTCCACAATAACACAGAAATAATATGAGAACAACAACTGAAATAGCACTTTGATTCAGAAAGCAATGTTCACAGGCCTCTTCGAGGGGGCAACCTCCAATCGAGCAGCGCTCTGTTACAATAATCTCCAAGCTAGGGTTTTCATACCCTCGACCCTTATTTATACTAAATATGTCTATTAAGAGAAGCATCTAGAGGAAGATCCTTCTAGAAGCGGAAGCTTCTATTAGGTCTTCTTACATATTCCTTATTCTATTTTATTGAAAGGCCTTATGAATATTGACCTTTATTACATCTGAATGCATTGATCTACCTATGTGCAGGATAGGACCTTAACATGTCCGCCCCCTTAAAAACAGCCTTGTCCTCAAGGCTTGAGATGTGGAAACTGCTGCAGAAAGGTAGTTGGTTCCCAAGTGGCATCTGCTGGAGTCATATCTTTCCACTGTACAAGCACTTCATTGATGGTTCTCTGACGCAGGCGACACTCACGCTGGTCCAAAACTGCTTCTGGTTGTAGCCAAATGGATCCTTCTTCAGCTAACTCTGGAAGGTTGGTTTGAATTTGGCACCTGGTTCCAATCACCTTCTTCAAGCATGAAACATGAAAAACAGGATGTAGCTTCGACTGACTGGGCAGAGCTAACCGATAAGCGACTTGTCCCACACGCTTGAGAACTGTGTAAGGACCATAAAATTTGGGCGCTAGCTTCTGACAATGCTCGGCCTTGAGGGAAGTTTGCTTATATGGTTGCATTCGTAGAAACACCTGATCCCCTTCTACAAATTGACGTTCAGAGTGACCTTGATCTACTTGTTGCTTCATGCGATTTTGTGCCATGACCAAGTTCTCTTTAAGGGTACAAAGAATATCCTCTCGGACTGTAAGTGTTTGGTCAACCGCCTCGACCTTCGAGGTACCCGGTAAGTATGAGAGAACTGAAGGTGGACTCTGTCCATATACCACTTCAAAAGGAGTCATGTGAGTGGTTGTATGGTATATAGTGTTGTACCACCATTCAGCTAGGGGTAACCATTGAGCCCATTGGTGTTGTTTTTCAGAGGCAAAGCACCTCAGATATGTTTCCAAACACTTGTTGACAACTTCTGTTTGACCATCCGTCTGGGGATGATAAACTGAGCTGAGCTGCAATTGTGTGCCTTGTAGCTTAAACAGGTCTTGCCAAAAATTGCTTGTGAAAGTTGGGTCATGATCAGAAACAATAGAGTGTGGCATGCCATGAAGCTTGAAGACTTGGTCCATGAAAATTTGAGCCACCGTGGATGCAGTAAATGGGTGGTGAAGAGCGCAAAAATGAGCATACTTGGAAAGGAGATCCACCACCACCATTATGACTGATTTATTCCCCGATTTGGGTAAGCATGTAATAAAGTCCACATAGATATCCTTCCAAATAGCAGGGGGAATCGAAAGCGGTTGGAGGGTGCCCAGAGATTTGACTATTTCTCCCTTGTTGCATTGACACACCTCACATTCAGCGACAAACTTACGGATGTCATGTTTCATACCATCCCAAAAAAAAGAACGTTTGACCCTGTCATATGTTTTGGTGAACCCTGAGTGCCCTGCTGTGGGTGTAGCATGAAGCTCAGAAAGTATTGTGGATTTGAGCTTGGATTGTTTACTTAAATACAAGTGGCCTTTGTATCGAAGCTCATCCTGGAGCCATGAGTACCCTGGGGGAGTCGGAGCCTTGTTCTACAATTGTTGGATCAGATGCAAACTTTTGGGATCTTGAAGCCATTCATGGCGCACAGCTTGGAGCCAATCAGGTACAATGAAGGAAAGAGAAAAAAGGGATATTTTCGGGACAATGCATTTTCCACGACATTGTCTTTGCCCTTCTTGTAAATGATCTCATAATCATATCCAAAGAGCTTAGTCACCCATTTTTGTTTCTCCTGGGAGGAAATGCATTGTTCCAGAAAGTATTTGAGGCTTTGATGGTCGGTCTTAATTTGGAAGCGTTTCCCCAAGAGATAAGGACGCCACAGCTCAACGGCATGCAGAATCGCCAACATTTCCTTTTCATAAATGGGTTTGCCCATATTCCTTTCAGACAGTTGCTTGCTGGTGAAGGCCAAAGGTCGACCCTCTTGCATAAGGACAATGTCGATTCCTTTCCCTGAGGCATCACATTCCAACACAAAGGTCTTTGTGAAATCGGGAAGGGCCAGAACCGGAGTGGTGCACATGGTCGTCTTCAAGGTTTGAAAAGCTTGAGCAGCTGCTAGAGTCCAGGTGAAAGAGTTCTTTTTGAGAAGAGTCGTGAGAGGTGTTTCAATCTTTCCGTAGTTCTTAACAAACTTGTGATAATACCCTGTTAGGCCCAAAAATCCATGCAAGATTTTGAGAGTCTTTGGGTGCGTCCAGTCTTGCATAGCTTCAATCTTTTTCGGGTCCACCCTGATGCCATCCTTTCCCTTCAGATGACCCAACTATTCTACTTCTGAGGCACCAAAAGCACATTTAGATTGTTTCAAGAAAAGTTTGTGCTGAGAGAGTAGGCGGAGAACTTGATCCACATGAGTAAGATGGTTTGTCCAGGTTTTGCTATAGATGAGGATATCATCAAAGAAAACTAAGACAAAATGACGGAGAAAAGGGTGGAAGACATGGTTCATGAGGCTCTGGAAGGTGGAGGGGGCATTACACAAGCCAAAGGGCATGACCAAAAACTCATAGTGGCCCTCATGAGTGCGAAAGGTTGTCTTGGGAATGTCAGCCTCTTTCATACATATCTGGTGATAGCCCAAGCGAAGATCAAGTTTGGTAAAGAATTGGGTGCCACTCAATTCATCCAGGAGGTCATCAATGATAGGAATGGGAAATTTGTCTTTGATGGTCAGTTTGTGGAGAGCACGGAAGTCAGGACACATTCTCCAAGAACCTTCTTTCTTCAGTACCATGATGACCAGAGACAAGTAAAGGTTTGTACTAGGATGGATGACTCCTGCAATAAGGAGTTCCTGAACCATTTTCTAAATTTCATTTTTTTGTGCAAAGGGGTGGCGATATGGACGGATATTGGGGGGAAGGCTTCCTGGGACAAGGGGAATGGAATGATCAAGAACACCGCGGGAAGGAGGGAGTCCTTGGGGAGTGGAAAATATTGTTTGATGTTTAGAAAGGAGGGCTTGGAGGTCTTGGGCCACTGGGGGTGTCTCTGTGGCTTGTATGGCATGGAGTTGGGCAATGACACCAGAATGACCTTTTTTGAGCAGCTTTTCCATGCGATGGGAACTGATGACCTTAGGTGAACCAGCAGTGATGCCTTGGAATTTATACTGGTGGCCTTCTTGGTCGAATTGCATGGTTAAGTTCTGAAAATCCATGAGAATGGGACCCAAAGTCCTTAGCCAGTCTTCACCCAACACAATGTCGCAACCACCCATGTCAATAGCAAACATATGGGATTTTAGGTGGTAGTCACCGATTTGGAGACGCACAGTTTCACAGCACCCGCCACATTTCATAGAACCACCATTGGCAATCATGATTTGGAAATTGTTGACAGCATGAATGTAGCAATGGGTTTCTTGGGCAATGCGGCGATGAATAAAATTGTGGGTGTTGCCACTATCAACCAGAATGATGACCTTTCGGTGCTTGATGTAACTGATTAACTTGAGGGTTTGGGGGGCAGAGAAGTCGGTGAAAGCATTGAGGGAAATGATCAGTTCCACCTCGGGAGGGTCGGACGGATGGTTTATGTTAGTGATTTTTGGTGACTCGTGCACAAGGGGAGTTGCATCATCCTCTTCCGGAATATCCTCAGAGATGGCCATAAAAAGCTTTTGTTCCTTACATTTGTGGCCTAGGAAATATTTGTCATCACAATTATAACAGAGGCCTTTGAGTTGGCGTTCAGCCATTTCATCCCTGGTCAATTTTTGGATCTTTAATGGGGCGGAGGGAGTAGTGGGGTTTACTAGTTTAGGGCGAGGTATAAAGGAAGGCTTACGGTTTTGAGAGGAAACAATTTTTTGTGCTTCTTTAGATTTTTTAGTAGCCTCCACCCAACTCGCAGGTCGAGCCATGAGGACATGGGCCCGAATCTCCTCCTTGAGGCCACTGATAAAACACTCTTGAAAGAAAGCATCAGTCATGCCCTATGTTCAAAAAGCCAGGCGCTCAAATGCAACTATGAAGTCTTCTATTGTTCCCGATTGTTTCAATTTTGTCAAACAGCCCAAATGGTTGGTGTCAGTGTCAAAGAGTTCATAAAGCTCAGTCACAAATTGGGTCCAAGAAATATACCCTTGACGGGAAGTTTTTCTCCATTGCCACCATTGCCAGCATTCTTGATCGAGATGGAGAACACCATACTGGAGTT
This sequence comes from Picea sitchensis, assembly GCA_010110895.2. NCBI lineage: Eukaryota > Viridiplantae > Streptophyta > Pinopsida > Pinales > Pinaceae > Picea > Picea sitchensis. The sequence continues at coordinate 109,749 of SNQJ01S0045503.1, forward strand.
TGGCCAAGTCATCTGTAATGTTGTAGAGAGAGAAATAATGTTCCATTTGGGTGACCCAACCAGTGGGGTCTGAGCCATCAAATTTGGTTACATCCACCCGCGGAAGGCGTATGTCCCGTTGAAAGTGATGGGGTTGAAAGGTATGGGAATGGGAAGAAGTTTCACCTTCATTCTTTGTATGTGCGTCAGGAAAAGGGTCATCGGTAGGGATCTTGAGTTTGGTGCAGAGTGATACAAAGACAAATTCAAGTTGGGTGGTCAGTTCTTGTTTGACTTCCGCCATTGTGGACTGCACAGATGCATTTATGGTGGTATTGATGGATGTATCACGGGAGGCAATAGTAGCACTGAGTTGTTGCACTTCTTTTTGGGTCTCGAGCAAACTAGATTGCAAGGTGTTGAAGACAGACTCTAGTTCTTGGCTACGGGTATGGGCCATGAGGATGGGTGAACTGAAAAGGGAGTGGGTGGGGTCAAAAAATTTTGCAGAAAAATGATATGGATGAATGTGATAAGGGAGAAGAGATGAATCTAATGGAATAGGTCTCAAATAATGGTGAAAAAAATTCCAGACTTTTTTTTT
>SNQJ01S0045504.1:18898-47892 GCA_010110895.2 Picea sitchensis
CCTCCATCATTAAATAACTCCCCACACACGACTACCGATCTTTCCTCCCTACCATCCCCCACACACACATTACAACCTCTCCTTACCCCTTTACCAACTGGTCAACCTACTCCTCCTGCCCCTTCCACTGATCCGATCGACCTCCCAACTGATGCTCCCGGCCTCAGTCAGCCTCTAGAAAGCGAGAGGTCATTGCTGGCGGAGTTGAGCTCCTTACCCTCCCAACGTTTCATCCCGGATCCATCAACACAGCTCCCTATTTACAGGGGGAAAGAAATTATCCCTCCATCTGCTGGTGCCGGCCCCTCTTCCCCCCATCGTCCGAGTAAAGACAAAAGTAACTACGCTTGGTCGCGAGGTTTGAGTGTTGATCTCTCTCCTCTTCAAACAAGAAGTACCAGAAAGAAGAAGGAAGCCCAAAACTCGCAGCTTTCAGATCCCAGTACCCCTGCACTCGACGGTAATCCCCTTAGAGCACTGAAGGCTTTAGCACGCACCAAATAATGCTTGTGCTTTCCTTAAATTTGCGTGGGACCGGAGGCAACCCCAAGAAAGCAGCCTTCCGTAACCTCTTAGAGCGCTCCTCACCTGACTTAATCTTCCTCCAAGAAACTCTTTCTTCTGATCTACAATCCAGAGCCTTTTTGCACTCATTCCGTCCATCTTGGGTCTCGGTGGCTACTTGCTCACTTGGTAATTCTGGTGGCTTACTTGCTGCCTGGGACCCGGGATACTTTGACTTGGTTCCTTTCCAGACCTGTGGAGGTATTTTGCTCCTAGGCGTTTGTCTAGCTACAAATCAGAATCTTGCCTTCCTTAACATTTACGGCCCCTGCAAAGACAAAGTTCAGTTTTGGACACAACTCGCTTCCAGTGGCATCCTGGACTTACCCAACCTCATCATAGGAGGCGACTTAAACATTACTCTCACTGCAGATGAACACTGGGGCGGGAACCCTTTGCCTGGCTCTGAAGCGTCCTTCTACAATGACTTATTTTTGTCCAAAAACCTCATAGACGTATTGCCACTCAAACTGTTACCCACTTGGCGCAACGGGCGAACTGGGAGCGAGGCGATTGCTAGGCGCCTGGATCGTTTTTTATTATCTGATAGTTTTATGACCTCCTCAGTCTTCCCGTCATCGTGGGTTGAGCATCCATATTTATCAGACCATGCGCCCGTATTCCTCAAGCTGTGCATTCCCCTCCGGAATTATTCCTATCCTTTTAAATTCAACCACCATTGGCTTCTCTCAACTGATTATGCCGACCTGGTCAGAGTTGTTTGGACAGATCCATGTTTTCAATCTGAACCAAATCCGCAGAGGCGTTTGGTCTGGAAGCTTAAGTTGCTTAAGGTTCGTACTAAATCTTGGCAACATTGCAAAAAGGAATTGGAAGCGGCCCGTCTGGTCCACCTGGAATCCGAAATCAAACTTTTCATTGCACTCTCATCTACATGTGCCTATCAACGGATGACTCGACATCACTTAAATTACTTGAAAGCGGCAGAGACTATATCCTTAGTGAAGAGGAAAAACGCTGGCGGCTCCGCAGTAGAGCAACTTGGCTCAATTGGGGCGATTCAAATACCAATTTTTTTCATAATTTAGCTAGTTTCAACAGGCACAAGAAGATCATCTGGTCCATTTAAAATGACAGGGCTGAGATTCTCCGAGGGCAAGCAACAATCAAAGATGAGGCAGTCACACACTTTAAACTTCTTTATCAAGCTAACAACTGTCTTAATCTTACCGATCAGTTGGCAATTGCTAGTCTTTACCCGAAACTGGTGTCACCAACAGAAGCTACAGAACTTTATAAACCTGTAACCCTACAGGAAATCAAAGCTATTTTGACTCAGTTCAAAAAAGAGAGAAGCCCAGGGCCCGATGGCTGGACATCGGAGTTTTTTTCTCACTTTTTCGATCTTGTTGGTTCGGATCTCCTCCAAATGGTGGAGGACACTCGTATCACTGGTAAGATCATCAAAAGTCTCAATTCCACTTTTCTGGTACTAATCCCCAAAGAAAATAATCCTTCCTCCTTCAGCGATTACAGACCCATTTCATTATGTAACCTCATCTATAAACTGGTCTCTAAAGTGATCTCCAACCGATTGAAGCCTTTTCTGGCAAATTGTATATCAGCTGAACAACTTGGATTTTTAAAAGGTAGAAGAATTCAAGACGCCATCGGAGTTGCTCATGAGTGCATCCACTCCATCAAACAGAAGAACTTAAAGGCCTTAATTATGAAATTAGATTTAAAACAGGCTTTTCACAGCATTGATTGGGGCTACCTGCGGCTAGTTCTACTCTCGGCTGGTATTGGAGACAAGTTTACAGATTGGATCCTATCCTGTGTTACTAGCGCACAGTTCGCTGTGATAATCAATGGGGAGGCCTCTAGTTTCTTCCAAGGTGAGAGAGGGCTCCGTCAAGGATGCCCTCTTTCCCCTTACCTGTTCATCTTAATCATGGAGAGCCTCAGCATTGTCCTCAAAAAATTCTGCTCAGATCACAATATTCATGGCATAAAGGTTTCCAGACTCAACAACATTCTTCATCTCCTTTTTGTAGACGACATTCTCCTAATGTCATCAGCGAAGCTTTCAGATTGGCTAGTTATCATGGATGCTCTATATCAGTTCTGCGCTATCTCAGGCCTGTCCATAAATGCCCACAAAACCACTGTGCATTATTGGGGTCTATCGGAGGCCAAACTTTTGCTTTTCAAAGCGTCCATACCCTTCACTTTTTTCGATCTAACTGAGGGGTTTAAGTATTTGGGCTATCGGCTGAAACCGGGAGCATCCACTACCGCAGACTAGAGCTGGCTGGTGGCCCTTTTTGAAAGGAAAATTGGCTTCTGGGGTAACAAGTGGCTCTCCTTGGGTGGCCGTCTTATTCTAGTTAAATCGGTGCTGGAAGGTCTAGCTGTCTATTGGATGATGCTTGAACGGTTACCAAATAAGATTTCTAAACTGCTGCGTAGGCTCTCTTTCAACTTCCTGTGGAACAATCTACCTGGAAAGCACCACTTTCACCTGTGCAGCTGGCAGTCCCTTTCCAGGCCCCGGAAGGAGGGGGGATGGGGACTCAAGGACCTTCCCCTTTTCAACACAGCTCTCCTGGCTTGCTCTTATTGGAGAGCAGTCACCCATGATAGTATCTGGCACCGGGTCATTGTTGACAAATATCTCGCCTCCCGCCCTCTCTTTCAGTGGTTGCGTCAACCGTCTCATAAGAAAAGATGGGCTTCACCTATCTGGAGAGGCCTGATTTCCGCTTCTCCTGTCATCTTACATTGGCTCCGCTGGCTGCCCGGATCTGGCGGTGAAATTCTTCTTGGGAAAGACAAAATTCTCGGCTTGGACAACCGATCGATCCTCTCCCCAACGCTCAGAGCACGGCTTTCTCTTCTTAATCTGGAACACCTGTCCCAGGCAAAAGTGGCAGCCCACACTTTCCCCCACCCTGATCTTTGGTATCACAGTGCTGAGTTACTGCTGAGTGGTCCGTTGGCAATTGAGTGGGATGCCTACACTAGCGCTCTCAAGTCGGCTGGCATTGCCTTAAACGGAGGGCCGGATTCCCTCATTTGGGCTGGAGGCGACTCCTCGGGTAGATTAACGGTTAAAAATGTCTTTGCGGCCTTACTCCACCCTCTCGATAAGGTTTCCTTTCCCCCGGGGCTCTTATCAGTTTGGAAGTGGCCTATTCCTTTAAAGATTCAACTCTTCTTTTGGCTGTGCGTTAAAGGAAAAATCCTCACTTGGGAGGTACTCCAGAAGAGGGGCTGGCATGGGCCCAGCCGCTGTGCCCTTTGTTTTGCTGCTATCGAAGATTTACACCATCTTTTCGTCCACTGCGCTTTTACTACAAATATCTGGAATCTTCTATCACAACATTTCTCCCACACCACAGTATGGAAAGGCAGCTCCTTCACCGACTGCTTCATCTCTTGGACCTCGGCTTCATCGGCTCCCCACCCTCTGGTGGCTCACATTTGCTGGCAAATTTGGAAGGAGCGCAATCTGGTGATATTCGAGGGACAACCTCCCTCCCTGCAAGCGGTTCTCCATCGCATCCTTTCCACCTTCCATTTTCAGCAGGATTCTACCACTTACAGCCTACCCAAAGTGAGGGACTTTTCGGCTGCTGAAGGAGACACTTTTGTCTACTTTGATGGAGCAGCCCACTCAAGCGGCCTCTGTTGTGGGGCCGGGGGTACTTTCAAATCTCACCCCTCGAGAATCACCAAATGGTTCCTAAATTGCGGGGAGGGATCGAACACCAAAGCTGAGCTGATGGGCCTTTGGACTTCTCTCTCCCTCGCATCTTGGTGGGCTTTAAATCACCTTCTGGTTTTAGGTGACTCAAGGATCATAATTGACTGGATCAATTACAGATGCAATCTCCATTCTATTCACATCGAAGGTTGGATGCAAAGAGCGAGGGAGCTCTCCTCCTCATTCACAGACATCAAATTCCAGCACATCTCCAGATCTTTTAACACAGAGGCGGATTCACTCTCCAAGAGGGCACTCGGTGCAGAGGTTGGGAGGCTTTATATTTATCATTGTGATGCTGGGAATGATAGTTTTATATCCACTTACAACCTTTTTGAATAATTCTGTCTTACTCCAGCCTACCGGTGTTAGCTTGCTTGCTACAGGCCTGAGTTTTTCTCCCTTTTTTCATAGTGCCGGTGTGACAATTTTCAATCTGTGGGTTGATCGGCTGCCATCTGGGCTGGAACATCCTCCATCGTTTTGACAATGTCAGTGAGACTTCTCAGCTCTTATGCGATCTGTGTATCTTACAGTTGCATCATTCTGTCCTGCACTGATATGCACACAGCGCTCGTTTAAAAGTGTTTTCGTGATAAAAAGGTTATACTTGATCACTAACAGCGTGCTGATCACACGGTCGGTGTATTGATCGTCTGCCATGTTTGTTATGGCCGGATACACGACCCATCTATTTCGCTATGTCTGTGTGTCTCAAATGTGCAGTTGTATTCTGTGTCTACGTTCAGTGGCCGGTTTCGACCTTCTGATCAGTGCCGTATTGACCATAGTGCTCGTCATTGGCTGTCGTTGTAAAAAAATTTATACTTTTTATAAACTTGAGAATAACTTTTTTCCTGGAAAAAGGTTATTTAGTGATGAATTCTTATTATAATTTTTAGGGTTTTCTATATGAATTGTATAGGGTTTGAATGAATTGCATGTAGCAGTTTATATGAGATAGGTGTTTTGAATTCCACCTTTCAAGATACCTAAAAATTGGTTTTGCAAGGAGAGCATAAACTTCACAGTGTTTTAATGTGAGTTTATGTATGATTTATTTTACTAACTAGAGATAATTAGTTTTTACATAGGAAGTTATCAAGTTGACATTCTTTAATAATATGGTATGAGTTTTGGTTTTATGCTTCTCGTTTTTATATTCTATGTACTTATTTCTAATAAAATTTTAGAAAGACTTTATTTGATAGAGATTTTCAGGTTTAAACATGGATAAACAATCTTAATACTATGGTGAGTTATGTTTCACATGACATTGTTGGGTTCACGGTGCTTTTATGACTAGTGCATTTGAAGTCTAGTTGGAAAAATGACTATTCATAGAAAAAATATTTAGAGGGCTTTTAAATGTAGACATACAATTTAAACTATTGTTCTTTTAGAATGAGAATATTTGAATTCCAATAATTAAAATCACTTCATAATTCAAGGTTTTTAATAATAAAATGCCAATTCTAAGCCCTTTTATAAATAAAACCATTTTTTAAGGAAATTATGCGTTATGCATTTAAGTTCTTTAGAGTGCTTCATTCCTTTCCATGTGAAATTTTTTAAGTTCTTTAGAGTGATTCATTCCTTTCCATGCGAAATATTTGAAGTCATATTACTCATTCCTTTCCTTGAGAAATATTTGAAGCCATTTCAATAATTAAAATGTTCTTTAGAGTGATTCATTCCTTTCCATGCGAAATATTTGAAGTCATATTACTCATTCCTTTCCTTGAGAAATATTTGAAGCCATTTCAATAACTAAAATGTTGTTTAAGTTTTAAATTTTTGCCATGAATAAAAAAAATTATGTATAGCCTTTCTAATTGTTAAGTTACTTTTTCATGTACAAAATACTTGAAAGCCTTCCAATGGGTGGAACTTCCTTTGGGTGGCAAAGTATTTAGAAGTCTCACTAATTTGTAGAACTTTCTTCACAATCATTAAAAATACTTTAATATTATTGAGCAAAATGTCCTTCGTAACCATATAAAAAGTATGGCATCATCAAGCAAGATTCTATTCAATATGCAAAATATTTGAGTTCTTAGTGTAGGGGAATATTATGATTTCAAGCTATTTTTTGTAACAATACATAAATAGTTAATTTAGATAGGTGCACTACCATTTAAGACATCCTCTTGGACCAAACAAAAATAATGTCCATGGTATTTGTTATCGCACAATTTGTAGGTTGGGAAAATCTTGACCCAACCACCAAATGGCGACAACTAGGAGGTCACCTACCCACTGTCACCTTAGGCAGGTGTCCCCATCACTTTAGAGGTGAGGTAGTCACCTCAAGGGGGGAATCCCAATGACCCTAGGTGGAATGAGATGAAAAATTATAAAGATGGAGATGAAGTCCCTAAAGGTCAATTCTAAGTGGTATGAAGGTCTTAGAATGGAATCTTGGGAAGGTCCAAGGGTTGCCAAGTTGTTGAGTAACCTACAAATGGTAAAATACCTGCCCGAGACACAAGAAAAACAAACATATATTGCAATATAATCAATTGGAAAAGCAAGTTAATCTTGTTGTCCCTAATAGAATATGTTAGTAACAATGTATATCAACAATAAAATGGCACCATAAGCTGCAAGATAAATGCTAGAAATCAAGTGAAAGATACAACAAAAAGACTAGCTAAATAATAACAAAACTCAAGATTAAAGACCAAGATACTAGCATGAAAAGACAAGGTTGTTGTAAACACTTTTCTGCAGAAAATTATATCAGCCTTATGTTTGTAACAATCAATGTGTTACAACAAGAAAATCAACGACTAAAACTCCTCCAAACTTTGCCAAAAAGTGCGCTAGAGCAAGTATGACAAGTGTGCAAACTTTGGGCAAATTCCAATGGTTGATTAAAGAGTTATTCAAGTAATTAAGTTAGGGTTTCTGCAGCCATAATGGCTGAATATGTAATTTTTTAACAACAAGAAGAAATATCCCTTTGATGGGGACACCCTTGTGGATGTGAGATGCCTTAAGTACAAGGAACACAATCCAAGTTGCAAAAAGTAAATATGACAAGAAATTATGTTTCCCAATGAAATATTTTGTTTCTCCAATGTAAGAGTAGTGCCTTTAGTTATGGGATAATGTGGTAAAATATAAAGAGCTAGGACTACAAAACCCTTGGGGGTTTAAATCCTCTTACTTCCCAAGGTAAGTAACCTAGCTAGGGTTTGAAGATGAGAGGTGTAAATCCTCTTACATCCTCAACAAAACCCTTTCAAAATAACTTTAAAAGCTTGATAAAATGGTGGAAACTAGAATAGGGGTGTATATCCTTATACTCCCTATCTAACCTTGGCCAAAACAACCTTATCTTGAATCACCAATGATAATAAAAAGTAAAGAACCATACCATTTCAAGAAAAAGCCTTAACATGCCAGAGTAAACCTCCACAATAGCAAGAAAATGAACTGCTAGGGATAACGTGCCATCATCATCATTCAACCATAACCAAAAATCATTATTCCATAGCACTAAAGGAAAAATACTCCAAGTGTAGCTTCATACCAAGTACTTCTCACAGGAGGGAGATTTATGTTAAAATGAGATCTTATGATCTCTTATTTATACAAAATGTCACTACGATAGTTTGTCCACATAATTAAGGGTAAACCACAAGACTAGGGGTCAACGACCCTAATCTTTCCCCTTTTACAAAGTAATATTAAACAATTCACTTTAATTTCACTTTTGCACAAAGAAAAAAATCCCTAGTTATATGGACGTCACCCCTTTAGGGGATGTTTTTGCACTAGGAGAAGGTCGTTGGTGATGGAGGAGTGTAGAAAGGCTTCCCAAAGCCACATGTCAAGCATCCAAACAACTTCCTTCATGATCAAGGCTCAAGCCCCTCAAAATGTCCTTGTGCCAATACATGTAAACCTCACCACCAAACCCTAACCCCCCTGGGTGACATCATGACTCTAAAGGTGACGTTTTGCCTCTCCTAGGAAAAATGTTTAGCATGTGGGGGATAGGTTGTGTCATATAGGTCATCTTCTAGACCTTCAAAGTTTGATCTCTCTCATCCGACATGCGGGCCCTTTGCATCCACCTATGGGCTTCAAGCCCCATGGAAGCCCAAGCTAGGCTTGTTCTTCCAAAACTATCCACCAACTAGGTCCTACAAAGMGAAATAAGCACACCCTCCAAGGATCTCAAGTCATAACATCATGATAAGTGAATCCAGTCAATAAATGAGCCACCTAAGTATGTGCATCAAAGATCACTATGTCAAACAATTAAGTGCTCAAAGACATTATGCAACTTGTCAAACTTGAATATGGGAGGGTTAACGAGGTGTCCTATTGGGTAGATCTTTCCCTAGATCAAGGAGAGTTTCCTAGAGATCCCTTTCTAAGCCATGTAAAGTGGGTGAAGTGTTTAGGGTCAAGACTCAATGGGAATAAGACTCATGACATACAAGAGGTCGTAGTGTCTCATTCATGGGTGCCTTTGTAGAGGGTGTGTGGTACCTCCGTTTGCAATGCACTTTTTCCAAGCCCATTATTATTCCATTCTTTATTTATTTCATAAATTTAAGGAAATGTTGAAGGCCACTGCCCTGGCTCGGTGTCCAGATAATGGCAGTGTCACCCACAAATACCTAGTGGAAATGAGAAGGCTGGTTGGTGATGAGACCCCCTTTCTCTTAGCGATGCAACTGGGAACCATTACCCTAGCTTGGTGACCAGATGATGGCAATGTCATACCACTAGATATTCATGGACATGTTAGGTCGACCCATGATGAGACCTCCTATCCTCCAACTAAACTTTAAGCATTTTTAATCATATTTCTTGTGGGTCCCCTTTTTCTCAAAGATAAGTGTTTCATTGCTTTTTTGGGTGATCCTTGGGTGAAGCATATAGAAGGTTCCTACATAGGATTTTATCTTTTACCCAACATCAATCCCTCTGGGCCTTCAACCTCTTCTTCCCATAGAATGAGGGACAACCCCTTATTGGGTCAATACACCCTAAAATCCCAAGAGATAAGGAAATGGGGGGTGTTGGAGCCACCTTTTACAAATGGTTGAAATATAATTCTTGCAATAAAAAATTTCCCCCGACATGTGAACTGGCGATAGCCGTTATAGTCCTAAATCATCATAGTCCTAACCACTAAGCAAGTCTATCACTTTTCTTTACCTCGCGCTTTCGCGCTTCGGGAGTTACAAGTTGCAAGGTTTCCAAATTCCGATACGCAAAGTCGCGAGANTAATGATATACTCTATATCACAACACTAAAACTATATAAATATATACAAAGTATGTATAAATATATATAAGAGTATAAATATATTAACACAGTTATAAACCCTTATTTTAATTAATTATAAACGATTTTATTGATATTAAAATAAGTTATTGAGTTTATTATTTCGATTTGCTTATTCGACACAAGTCTCTCCAAATTCAAATACTCTGCAAGTCTAATTGTCAATATGTATATCGTGGAACTCTATCTGCTATCTGTAGTACAAGGAACAACAAAACCTGCCTAATTCCGCAACGCAATTTTTTCCATGCTTATGTTCACCAGCCTATGTAACAGACGTCAGTACTATTTTTTTTTCTTTTTTTGTCCACCAGCATATGTAGAAAGGAAAACTGATTTCGGGAATGCTAAACTTGCTTTATTTAATTAAAAATTATTTTATTTATACAAAAATAAGTTATTCAGTTTATTATTTCAATTTGCTTATTCGACACGAGCGACTTCAACTTCAAGTAGTCCGCAAGTCCGACTATCAATATGTATATCGAGGAACTCTAGGTGCCATTTGTAGACCACGGAACAACCGATGCCCAATTTGTAGCCCTCTAGTCCGACAACCCGCGATCCATAAATTTCAAACAGTCCACAAAACAACTTCTCAATTGAATATCGCGGAACTCTCGATGTTATTTGTAGGCAACAGAACAACACAAGCACAATTTTCAGCCCGCAACCTCGACAATCCGGGATGAAGCTTCCATGCATACTCTATATATCTACTTCATCAAATCACATACTTTATTTTTGTAGGCCACGGAACAACAGAAGCCCGATTTTCAGCTCGCCAGCCCAAGAACCCACGATCCAAAAATTCAACTAGTCCGCAAAACTGCTTGTCAATTTGTATATCGCGGAAGTCTACGTGTTATTTGTACACCACGGAACAACAGGTCCCTAGCCCGACAACCCGTGATCCAAAAACTAGCTAAGTCAAGGACCCGCTCTTTTTAAGAAAACTAATTCAGGAACACCATTGTTTTCATACTTATGTTCACCACCCTATGTAACAAACATCAGTACTATTGTTTTTTCTTTTTTTTCCACCAGCATATGTAAAAAGGAAAACTTATTCATGTAACAACATAAGCCCGATTTTCAGCACGGCAGCCCCAGAACCCGCGATCCAAAAATTCAAATAATCTGCACGATCGCTTGTCAATTTGTATATCACAGAAGTGTCTGTGCTATTTGTAGACCGCGGAACAACAGAAGCCCAATTTTCAGTCCAGCACCCCGACAACCCGAAAATCCATGTGAATTCTGCACCAAACACTTCTCCGAGAACCTAGGTAACAGACGTTACTACTAATTTTTTTTGTGTTTTTTGTCCACGACCGTATGTAAAACATATGTTAAGAATACTATTTTGTATACGATGCCCTTAAAATTCTAATAGTCCGCAAATCCTATTGTCACTTTGTATATCGTGGAAGTATTCTTTCCGCTTTTTACCCACGTACCCATGTACTTCAACTCCCTGCCCGCGTGTCTCCTAACTTTAACTTCAGCTTGCTCGAGGCAGCGCGCCATTACTCTGCGCGTGCGACCATTTATGGAAACTCACCAGCTCCACATAATTGTTAAATAAAATGAACCCGTGACTTCGCCTACACGCCACTTTGTAATTGCTGAATTGCATTGGTTATGTACCAAACATTATTAATTTTTTATAAATTTCAAATAAAACTAATTCAAGAATACCACGTATACTGCAACTTGCTACCCACGTGTTTACTCCACATCCAACCTAACAGGGACTATGCTGCTATACAACACTTGTTTAAAAATTAAAACTAATGAAATACTCTATATCACAACAATAAAACTATATAAATATATACAAAGTATGTATAAATATATGACCAACTTACCCAAACTAATGCAATACACTCTCTCTCTATATAAAAACCTTATTTAAAAATTAAATATTTAACAAACAATTATTACTTCACTAGCACAACACTAAATTATATTTAAAATTATTTTAAGAATACAATGTTTTCTAATGTGCGAGTCTTATGATTATTTATTTTTTTATACTTTTTAATATGTCTAGTATTTATATTTTTTATACTACATATCTCATTGTTGAGATTTCCTTCGACTTTAACATAATGAAGGAAAATAATTTTTAGTTTTGCTTTTGAACTCTAAAGTTGTTCGTTACAGAATTTTGTTTGGAATCCACGCGTAAAGTTGTTAATTTGAGAATTTTGTTTGTTTGAATCCACGCGTAAATTTAAAATGAGTCATAAATCGGTAAACTCGTCTGGTTGGGAAGAATTTTGTATAGAATGTGGTATAACTTTTCAAAACTATTTTTATAAGTCGAGCGTCTACGAAGTTGAATGGAAATTTGGAAAATTTTAATAGGAGAAAATAAAAATAAAAAATTATTTGAAGGTGGTAAAATTTATTATAATTTAATGGTCAATTGGTAGTGAAGATAAGGATTACAAATTGTTATCAAGAAATATGAGGTGATTCATCAATATTATTTAAAGAAAATTATATCACTTAAAATGATTTATTAGTGGTCCTTAAAGGAGTAGACTTTCACTTATACCAAATACTTTTAGGTTTTGAGTTGTTAATCCATTTCCTTACATTTAAAAAAAAAAATGACTCTTAACCAATAATTTTTTTTTAGATCTTACTCCAAAATTAAAACAAAATTTCAACCTAAATAATATTCTAAAAAAACTAATATTTTTTATAATCATCATGGCAAATACCTCGAATAAAATCTTACTCCCAAACCACTTTCCATTATCTAATCCAAAATACATAAAACACAGCTTTACACTTCTCTATTAAAACAAGTTTTATCGGAATTATTTTATATAAAAATAATTCCATGTTCAATCTATAACTATCTCTCTTCAATCTCATTACACCCGGCTCCTTTTTCATTCTCTCTTGAGTCTCATTCAATAAACTTTATTTACAATGTTTCACAAATTCTTTGTAAATTTGCAATCTACACGGTACACGGTGCATAGTTAGGGATAAATTGTCTAGTTGTATTATTAATTGTTTTGGAACAATAGGGATAAATACTTTTTTTTTTTTAAATGTGTATTGTTTATCATTTTTTTTTTTTAATATATATTGTTTATTTTAGAGACTATATGTGTTATAGTATAACACATATACCCTTGTATTTTGGGGGGTTTGATTTTGGTTTCTCGTTATCCTCTTAGATAAAGGAACATAGCTTTGATCTTAATATTTTTGTAGTATTGTTGAAGATGATGGTACTTGGCATGTTTATGGACTTTGTCTTGATTATATGACTGTCACCTGTGTTTTGGGCATGTCCATAAAAGAGACGTTTATGATAGTGATGTTTTGATATTGTAAACAGATTATATTATTATTATTATTGAGCCATAACAATATTGTAGGTTGTTTAGAGTGTGATATTTTGTGTAACTCAATTCATTTGTACCAATAATAAATACACAATTAAGTAATTTTGTGTTAAGGTTATGATATTTGTTTAAAAATTGTTTTACAATTTATTATTGGTAATATGCTCTATGTATGGACAATCACAATGTCTAACACAGGTTAATAATCTTTAATTATTGCAAAATGTTTCTTCATTCTTGCTTGTAATATTCATATAAGCTTTCACTTAGGGAGATTATTGTTTACCAAGATCAAATCCTTAGTTTGTTCTTCCATTATGACTTGTTTGGATATTATGGTTTAGAGTGACTATAGGGTCCTCGCTCATCACTCCCAACCACAAGACTCGTAGTCACGAACGGGGATTTCAAATTTCATTCCTCATAGGTGATTTTTCCATAATACTAGAAAAAAAAACTCTCCCCACAAAGACCAGAATCAAAACAATTGCATGCATAGTGCAAATTAAGAATGTTGCAACAAAATAACTAGCATGGATTCCCGTAGTTCCATTGCAACCATATGCCTGTAAGTAGWATCATCAATCATCACACACAACATGCATAATGCATAGCTTTTCCATAACAAAGAATAACATTGATTTTGCATAATCATAAACAACGATAGGAAACTTATCTCTTAACAACACTTGGTCTAAGAAATTGTTTCTGTACGAGCAAATTTTCACCCAACGATGAGCATCTAGTGTAGATACCACCCCCCAACTAGGTTGTTAGGCCACCAGTGTGAATGAGCCAAGATACAAGCTCTATATCTCTCAAGACAATCCATCTACTCTCATGCTCAACCAATCTACTCATCACAGAGCATTGTGGGCATCTCACTCAGGGTTCAATAGCCAATGAACTCTCTTCTACCACCCCTTGCAATACAAGAAATATCTTCTCTTTCTCTGCTCAATGGTCCCTCAAAGATTTTCTTCGCTCTAGTGCTCTTTAGTGTGGACAAAATCCAATCTATGTATGCTTCCTAAGAATTGTGTGCCATATCAATACATGGCTCTCAAGCATCCAAAGAGTACATGATGAATAGTTGGATGATGGATTCCTATCTTGCCCAATGTCTATGCTCACCTACAACCAACTATATTTCATCCGAAGTCTACAATTTTCCTCTTATTGGTGTTGATTTTGGTTAATTTCCAAATCAGTAAGGTTGACAATGGAGAACAAAACATGAACTATATAGAGAATACACGTAAGAGTTCTCCCACAATGCTAGAGTCAATGGCAATGAGAGCAATGAGAGCATTGGTGGAAATTATAATTGACTTACTTTTAACTAGAGGAACATAGAACTCTTACAATTCTCATAATGACTGTAATGAACCCATGCTTCCATAATTATGTGAAAAGATTTTACCTACCAACTTCTTACATACATTCAATATTTGGTAAATAAATAAAACACAGTGGATGGCTTCTTTTAAGGCATGTAGTAGAAAAAGATGAGTTATAAGATTGACAAAAATAAAAGATTTTTTTTCATATAAGTACCATTTCCTCTTCCTTGACTTTGAACTTCACCCTAAAATCCCATACTAATATATTAAACTCCATCTCATAATAATAAATTTGAAATATTGCTGAAATAACTCAATGAAAGTAGTAAATGTAGTTATCATAAAAATACAGTAACGAGTAAAACCCATACTAATATATTAAACTCCATATCATAATAATAAATTTGAAATATTGCTCAAATAACTCAATGAATGAAAGTAGTAAATGTTATTATCATAAAAATAGACTAACGAGTGAAGTTAGAATAAGTTTTCTAAAAGGTAGGTTGTTGCTTAGCAACAATAGCAAGCTATCTTAAAATTTTGTAAAATTTAATATCAAAATTGCTTAATAACAATAATACCAAGCTATCTTAAAATTTTGTAAAATTTAATATCAAAATTGCTTTAAAGTAGGATAATAATAGTAGGATAATAATAAAGTAGGTTTTTTTCCAAAAAAAAATTTCTTCATTATATTAGTAAATATAACTTAACATCTCGAAGATCAACATTACAAGTTCAATGTGACCACAATGTAACCAATAACTATGTCACATAAAATAACTACCACCATATGTGTCCCCAAAATACAAAAAAAACAAATATAGTCTTAAATGAAACAAAACATGTGACAAGTAGCTATCATGACCTTTTACAAAGGTCCAACTAGGAGAGGGAGATGTATTCTCTATGGCCCTCAATTCTATTTTCCCAGGTGTGATATGAGATCTTGCCTGTTATCACATGCTTCTGCAGGGGGGATGTTTTCCCTTGGTTTTGGCCTCTAGGTGACAAAAGGCGAAGAAAGGGGCTAAAATCCCACTAAATGGCGCTTATCCTAAGTTCGTCGGGGTCGCTATGACCGTTTGGCACGCTGTGCTAAGAGGTGCATAGATTTGGGAGGTTGATATCTGAGCACTCCAAATTGACGGTTGTTGATCATATCGGGGACCCAACATGCGCAAACAATAAAAATTGTAGGGCGGGTCAAGTTTGAAACCATGGTTTTTTGGAGACGCTACGTGTCAGTCAGAGACACGAATCAGGGACAAAAGCAGTGAAGAATCAAACCACTTTTCACAGCCCCGATATGTGCATGTGTGTATAAGGCCATATATCGGGTCGACAAGTGGTCACTCTGTCCCACTGGCAGTTGTCCCCCACTCCATCTCTCTCCTTTGTCCGTCACATCCCCTGCTCCCCTATAACTTTCGCTCCCTCACACATGTCTTCCATTCACTGTCCCACCTATCACATCTCCCCTTCTCATCTCCCACCACCTGTGCCACCTCGCTATGCATCACCTCCGTGCCATTACACCTCAGCTCTCGCTTGTGTGGCCCCCACGCTATCCTCAGTTTCCTCTTCCCATCCACGTTGTCCACCTGGCCATATCCACGTCCTCTATTCCATGCTGAGTGCGCCAATCACATCATCGGTTTCTAGGTCCATTGTCAAACCTCCTCGCAAGCATCCAACTTAGATCCAGATGGAAGAATGTAGAGGCTGCCAAATTCCACAGGTGCAGTGTTGACACGGACCTTCTTGATCCCGATGAAGCAGTTATTGAAGTTAGTTGGTGGTGGTTGAACATTGTTTACACCATAAATGGGAAGCCAGAGAAAGGACTATCAGCAAGTCGACTCAGCTGCAGAACCTTCCCGAAGCACGATTGCATCTGACAAGAGCTCTTTTCTGACACGAGACTTCATGCACAGTCTGCCAGGAAGCATGTAGACGTAATTCCTTCAATGCAGAGACTCGAGCACGCTTCCGTAGTTTTTCTTTGAGTATATAGGAGTTTTCCTCATATTTTTTTAGTGTCGATGGTTGAGATAGGCTCCCGTATTGTAAAGTTTTAAGGAAACTCTCGTTCTTCTGGTTTTGTATATGTATTTGAGACTTCTTGTTTAATGTAAGTCGACTTCTTTTCATATCTATGTGAACGGTTTTGTTATAACACTCGGGCATGGAGGATCCAGTCGAGGGTAGTTGTGTTCTTGTGATGTAGGTTTGATCATAATAACACTGCGACTAGTTTTAATCAGTTTTTGTTGTGTCCTTTCCCTCTAATGTTGAATGACTCGGGCATGGATGATCCAGCTAGGTTTTTGTCATTGAATTGTGATGTATGTTTGATTTCAGTTCAGTGATAATTTCATTTAGTCCCCTGAAACTCTGAACCAAGAGGATCTTGCCTTCTGATTTTTGCCTCCTTAGGTTGTTGGAAGACCTTATGTCCATAGCAGACCTCTTCATTTTCCTCAAGTTATTCCCCCTACTCACCCTTATTACAACTTACTAACTAAAGTTAGATTGAGACTTGACTTGCCTATGCATTCCAACCCAGTTTTCTGAGTTAAAGTGATATAATCTTGAGACTGCATCCATTAGACCACCCTTTAAAAATATTCATTGTGACATACAGACTGATGGGTATTGGGATTACCTCTGCTGCAATCCAGAGGTGACTTCCAGTGCTAACATTTATGGCGTCTTTGTCAGGGACGAATTGAAGATTTTCCCTGGTATTGAACGCAAAATCTTATTGGTTCTGAAGGTCAAAATCTTATTGGTTTTGAAGACTTAATCAATTTGCAATACGAAAAGCCAACAGTCATCTTAGGTCCCATGGTATAAGATAGAGATGATTCATCCCCTCCCTTCTACACATCATTGAACATATATGATAAGGTACTGCATAATTGTCTGATGGATTCAGGAGCCTCTCATAATCTCATGCCCAAAACTTTCATGAAGGAACTAGTATTGAAAGTCACCAAATCATACCATGACTTGTATTCTTTTGATTCAAGGAGGGTGCAATGTCTTGGGGTCATAAAAGATCTGGTTGTGACCTTGTTTTAGTTGTCCATGAAAAGTGTGGTCATGGATATTGTAGTGGTTGATGTTCCCCCAAAGTTTGGCATGTTATTGTCAAGATCTTGGATAAAAAGGCTTGTGGGAACATTGCAGATATACCTCACATATGATATTAATCCCATGTTTAGGGGGGAGCATAGAAGACTGTACATAGAAGCTCAGTTGGCCTATATTATTAGTGATGAAGCAAACCCCACCAATCATCCTATCTTCGCCCTTGATACTGATTTTGGATCCAGCTTATTGCATCTCACTAATGTCTCTGGACCTCCTCTTGAAATCAGAAAACAGTCCCTTAATATCTGTGAAGATTCTCCTCTGATTACCTTTGTTTGGAAAATGTTCTTTGATGGAGCCTCTTCTAGGGAAGGTGTTGGTGCTGGGGTGGTCATTGTTTCACCTATTCAAGAAATTATATCTCTGCCATACAAGTTAGAATTTGAAGCTACCAATAATGTGGCAGAGTATGAAGCTCTTGTTTTGAGTTTGAGGGATGCAAAAGATATGGGGATTGAAGAGATATCAGTGTTTGGAGAGGCTGAGTTGATTGTCCAGTAGATCAGAAATATTTATCAGGCCAAACACCCTTGGCTCAGAAGTTACATAAATGAAGTATGGGACCTCATTGACAGTTTTTTCTCAGCTTTCAACATTTCATTAATTCCAAGACAAGAGAATTTCATGGATGACTCTTTGGTTGTTTCAGAAAGCAATTTCAGAGTTCCTCTTCCACCCAAGCTCAGGTATGATATAGTGTTAAGGTTTAAGCTATTATAGAGTTTCTTTTATTTCATTAGATAACCATAGCATAAATAGGATCACTTAGAAATACACAATCACAAGAGACACATCATTTATCCTGGGAAACCCTCATGGGAGAGAAAACCCAACAAAAACTTCCTTAATATAGATAGCCAATACAATGCCAAGCGATAACTCAAACAAATACATAAATTCCTCTCCCAAGAATGTGCCTCTCTCTCTCTCTCTTCTTCTCCAACTACAACTCCAGAATTGCGCTCTGATCATAAAGTGAGTGAGTGAACAAATGAGGCGCTAGCCTCTCTTATTTATACAATCTGGCATGTGTGAACTGGGGTGTATTTTCACTGGCTGGGTTGACTTCTCATTCTGGGTGGTTATAACCACTTTAATATATTTTGGGGCTGACTTTTCATTTAGCCCATTACAATTAGGGTTTGACCAATCCACAAAAGGGGATTTGATCATTTACAATACCCGACATGATCAATCCACAAAAGGGGATTGATCTAATGAGTAATACATCAACAATAATTAGAATAATCTTTGCAGTTACAATATTTCAACACTCCCCCTTAACAAGAAGGGTATTCTACAACAACATCAGACGAGAGAGAGGGAAGCATCATCAACAACATCTTGGAACACTGAATGACATATCTATAAATCATCAAAAGTTTTTCTCATCATCAATATTATCATTCACAGCAGAGAGCTGGAATGACATTATCATCCTCATCAACATGAAGCTAAGGTAATATCATCATCATCTTCAGCATGAGGCTAAAGTAACATCATCATCTTCAACATGAAAGATGAAATGACATCATCATCATCATAAACATATTCAGCAAGGATTTGAAGTGGCATCATCATCATCATCTTCAGCAAGAAGTTGAAGGGGCATCATCATCATCATCTTTAGCAAGAAGTTGAAATGGCATCATCATCATCAACTTCAGCAAGAAGCTGAAGTGGCATCATCATCATAAATTGCATAAACATGGATTAGTATAACACTAATACATCATCATCATCAATAACAACACAAGGTTGATACAGCATCAAAAGCAACAATATCATAACACAAAGGCTGGAGCATCATCAACATCATCACTAGGCTGACAGTCTTCAGCATGAGGCTGGGATCACAACACAAAGATGGAAACACATCATCACAGCACAAGGCTAACACATCATCTCAACAGGAGGCTGGCATGTCATCAACATGAGGCTAGCATCACAACACTTAAGTTGGCACATCATCACAGCATGAGGTTGGCACATCATCACAGCCCGAGGCTAGCATGTCATCAACACGAGGCTGGCATCACAACAATTAAGTTGGCACATCAACATAACAATTAAGCTAGAATCACAACACAACAATCAAGCTAGAATCACATCACAACAGTTTAGATGGAATCACAACACAACAATTAAGATGGCATTAACAATTAAGCTGGAATCTCAACACAACAATTAAGTTGGCATCAATAATTAAGCTAGAATATCAACACAACAATTAAGTTGGCATCAACACTTAAGCTGGAATCTCAACACAACAATTAAGCTGGCATCAACAATTAAGCTGGAATCTCAACACAGTTATTAAGATGGCATCAACAATTAATTTGGAATATCAACACAGCAATTAAGCTAGCATCAACAATTAAGTTGGAATCTCAACATAACAATTAAGTTGGCATTAGCAATTACAATGGAATCTCAACACAACAATTAAGCTGGAAGTGCAAGACTAGGTTGGCATCTCAACACAAAAATTAAGTTGGAAGCACAGCACTAGGTTGGCATCTCAACACAACACTACTCCCCATATCGAGGGAGGTCCTTTCGGACTATACCGAGCTTATCTCGAAAGTTCTCAAACTTTACACGAGATAGAGGCTTGGTCAACACATCGGCAACCTGTTTATCCATGCTAACATGTTGGAGCTTTATGGCTCCTCTCTGCACCATGTCAAGGAAGTAATGGTATTGGATCTCTATGTGTTTCGACTTGTCAAGAAATACAGGATTCTATGTTATCTTTATACAGCTCTGGTTATCACATAGGATCGTGGTTTCTTCCATCTCTAGGTCGAATAGACCAATCAACAACTTATGAAGCCATATGGCTTCACAACTGCCAGACCACACATCAATGTATTCTGCTTTTGTTGTACTGAGAGAAATGCTTGATTGCTTCTTACTCTGCCATGAGATCATGGCTTATCCCAAACTGAAACAACATCCTGAAGTGTTCTTTCTGTCAGAGACACTTCCAGCCCAATCTGAATCAGTGTACCCACTCAGTGTGAAAATATGATCTCCATCATAATTGAGACCATAATCTAATGTACCCTTAAGGTACCTCATCACATGTTTTGTAGCAACTAGGTCAACATGTATGGGTTCTACCAGAAACTGACTCAAAGTGTTCATGGAAAAATAGATATATGGTCTGGTGTTTGTCAGATACATCAGTGATCCAATGATCTGTCTATAGAACGTGGCATCAATCAATTCTGAAGAAGTGTTGACCAGAATCTTCAGCTTCGTTTCCATGGGTGTATTCATGGACTTGCACTCCAACATATCAAATCTCTTTAGGATTTCAACTACATACTTCCCTTGGTTAAGGAAGATTATCTCTGGGCTCTGCCATACCTCAAAACCTAAGAAATAATGCATTAGGCCAAGGTCTTTCATCTCAAATTCTGAAGAGAGATTCTTCTTACATTCGATGATGAGCTTTTCTTCTCCAGTTAAGAATAATTCATCCACATACAATAACAATATCACCGGCTCATCATTCATAACCTTGAAGTAAAGGTTAGAATCAACTTTACTCTTGGTAAATCCCAAGCTCGTCAGGAAACTGTCAATTCTTCCATACCAAGCTCTAGGAGATTGCTTCAACATGTACATAGCTTCCTTCAACTGGTAGACATGAATCTTTATATCTTCAATATTTAAATCAAAGTTTCTCATTACATTGTACCAATCTAGTACACTTTCTCAGCAGCAACTCAATCTTCACAAACATGTGCTAGCTCTATGTGCTTTATGTAAGGCACTATCTGCCTCACTATCTGGGAGTATGTCCTCTACTCTCTCTTCAACTATTCCTTCCAGAATCTGGGACTCTGCACCTGCAGCTACTCTGAGGCCGAGAATGACTACTTCATTCTCACTGTGGCTGCTAAAATATGAGAGTAACTCCTATTATTCTATCACGACAACAATTTCATCTGAAACTGAGAGTGGCTCAATAACTGATACTGAAGATAGCTCTTCTTCTTTCATGGAGGTAACTCTATATTTCATTGTAGTCATGTATCCACGACCCAACTAGTGTACTACACCAACTTCCACTCAATTTTAAATATGGTGATTGCTCCCCCTGCATCTCATACTATATATGAGTCATGGTTGTTCTGGTTGTCTTCATAAATACTGGAACTATTTCTTCAATAAGTGTCTCGTCATAGTCTTCTCCCTTTTGTTGGGAGAATCCTCTGGACATAAATCAGGATTTGTACATCTGCAACATGTTTGATCTATATAGATCAATACTGACTTTTCTTCTTACGGAAGAATCCATATCCTAGTCTTTCTGACTGGCTTCCTTTTTTGTCACTGAAACAAGGGAATCTTCCCAGGATATTTCATATCTCCTAGAAGTTTATGAAGCTATGATCTAGTCTTCTCATGACATATGTCTCCCAGTCATTGAAGTTGAATCTTCATCTGATACTTTCTTAGATCAGGCTTACTCTCGATTTCTTCTGAGTCTATAAGGACTTCATCATATCTTACAGGGTATACTTGGTGTTGAATACCAAGTCTATATGTGAAAGATAGAGTCAGGCTTCAAACGAGTGATGCTTCTCATTCTAATGTTCGGTCATCTTTAGAGCCTTCTACTCCATTCAATCAATCTTCATATGAGATACTTTGAATCTCAAGAGATAACTTCTTCTTCATCTTCTTTGGTACATGAGTGTATATGGTCATGTACATAGTCTGCTTCATGTCTCATATAATATGTTGCCTTCAACAACCTTCATTATAGCTTCCTCAAAGTTATCACCTGTGACCTGAAACAAGGTCAACAAGAAAGAATAATACTCCTTTGATAGTAGTAGATGAAACAATAGCACAAATAATCATCACAGTAGCTCCTTCAAAGCTATCACTTGTGACCTGTCTAAAGTAAGGATCAAAAGTAATAAATACAATACAAAATGAGGTCAACACTCTTATAGTGTTGTGATCAACCATTCCTCCATGGCAACCTGGAACTAACACAAGAGGTTTCTCCGAGAGGAGATGTTAGTTGTATCAAGCAAATGATTACATTAAGCATTTGTCTCAATATGCTCACATGCTACCAAGTATAGTACTTTTCAAAGACTTCTATCTTAACTATAGTGTTTACTTGTAAAGGGGTAGTTATCAACTTGTCATATGCAACTTTGAATCTTATCAACTTAATTAATCACACCTGGAACCTCGATCTGTGTCCTCAAGAATGAGTGTGCTTTCTTCAAATTGTCTTTTGTACTACGACAATATGATATCTTGACAGAAGGTTGGGTTAGAGGGTAAACTCTATGATCTCAAATTTTAATCCATCTAATACCTTGACTTGGATTTTGACCAAAGGTTAGAATGATGGTCATAGCTACAACATGTAACACTGATCAAAATAATGTCATTACCAATAGATGCATATCAGAATAATCACACCTCGGTTTCATTATTCCTCTGAATGTGTTGGATCTTGAGATCCTTTTGTATCTATGGCAAGAGATCCCTTCTCTTGCAAATACCCTTTAACGCTTAATAATTTAAACATATGTGAGTACATACCTCTGATAACATTTGCAGGTAGTGGCACCATCTGGTAGCAGCAACAATGATCACCAACTCTTAAAAACTTCAAGGGTGACTGCAACTGGTACTACGGTTGATAATTCAACTAGTACTGCAACTGCAATTGATACTGCAGCTGGATCTAAGACTACAACTGCAACTACAACTTAGGGTTTTATGAGGAAACCCTAATTTTTCAAACTTCAAATTTTGAAATTTTGATCCATGGGATAGATGCACTGAGCTGAGGCAAGTAATTTGGTGCAGTCAGATTTCTGAAAATCCAACTTTTACCCCCTCAAAATTGACCAACGAATTTTTGGACTCGTGCTTCTAGTGCTTCTGGTTTTTTGGTACTTCTAGTACTTATGGTACTTCTAGTTTTCTGGTTTTCCGATACCGATGAAAACTAGGGTTTCACTTTCCGGGATATATAGCCACTGAAAAGGTGCACTAAAGGTGCCAAAGAAGTCATTGGATTAGGGCACACTTTTCTAGATGGTTTTGAGGATGAAACTCTTCTTCAATAAAAAGTCCTTATTTACATGTACGACAACAGTGACATTTTTCTCTTTCTCTTGTGAAAGAAGCTCTCTTCAGATTAGATCTGATACCATGTTAAGGTTTAAGCTATTATTGAGCTTCTTTTATTTCATTAGATAATCATAACATAAATAGGATCACTAAGAAATACACAATCACAAGAGACACATTATTTATCTTGGGAAACCCTCATGGGGGAGAAAACCTAGCAAAAAATTCCTTAATATAGATAGTCAATACAATGCCAAGAGCTAACTCAAACAAATACAGAAATTCCTCTCCCAATAATGCACCTTTCTCTCTCTCTTCTTCTCCAGCTGCAGCTCTAGACTTACGCTCTGATCATCAATTGAGTGAGTGAACAAATGAGGCACTAGCCTCTCTTATTTATACAATTTGACACATGTGAACTGGGGTGTCTTTTCATTGGTTGGGCCGACTTCTCATTATAGGTGGTTATAACCACTTTAATATATTCTGGGTGGTTATAACCACTTTAATATATTATGGGGTCGACTTTTCATTTAGCCCATTACAATTAGGGTTTGACCAATCCGAAAAAGGGGATTTGGTCATTTACAATACCCGACATGATCAATCTACAAAAGGGGATTTCTAATGAGTAATACATCAATAATAATTAGAATACTCTTTGCAATTACAATATTTCAACATATAGAAGTAAAATACAGGCCCTCTATACCTGACAATGTCAAGCATTGGAAGGTATTTGAGGATGATCTTGAAATCAAAAGATTCCTAGAAACCGTGAATGAGTTTTTTGCATTACACATCGATCAAGATCCTGATTCTAACATAGATCCTCAGGCTGATGTTTTTCTGAACAAGATTGTTGATCATCATATTTTTCAGCTACCTAGAAATGACATCCCAAAGGGACTGGTCCATCTAGAAAGGTTATTTGACAGAAATGATGTGGCATTGAAGGGTAAAGTCTCAAATGATGATGTTGATGTGGCTGAGTGCAATATTGGAACAAAGAGGAATCCAAAATTTGTCAAGTTTTCAAGAAGCTTTTCAAAGGAACAAAGGGCCAAGTATACTGAGTTATTAAGAGAATTTGTTGATATGTTTTCCTATACCTATGAAGACCTCAAAACATAGGACACAACTGTCATTGAGCATAATATCCCATTGAAAGAGGAGGCCAAACCATTTAGGTAGAAATTAAGACAAATAAATCCTATGCTTCTACCTATTATGGAAAGGGATGTAAAGAAGTTGTTGGATGCCCAAATCATTGTCCCTTTGAGATATTTTGAATGGGTGGCCAACTTGGTCCCGGTGAGGAAAAAGAATGGAGAAATCAGACTCTGTGTCAATTTCAGGAACCTGAACATAATCTCCAAGAAGCACAATTACCTGCTGCCAAAGATGGAACACATATTACAGAGGGTAACAGGTGCATGCAGGATTTCCATGATTGACTGCTGAGTCAAGAGAATCCTTCAATCAAATCAAGAAGGCCTTGAATGAGGCACTTGTTCTTATCAGTCCGGATTACTCCAAGGATTTTCTGATTTTTTCTTTTGCTTCTTTTGATATAGTGGAAATTGTTTTATTGTAGAAAAACGTTGAAGTGTTGGAGCAGCCTATTTCATTTTTTAAAAGAGCAGTAAGAAATGCAGAGGTGAAATATAACATCATGAAGAAATAGGCCTATGCATTGGTCAAATCCCTCAAGGCTTTCAGAATCTATGTCCTTCATTCAAGGGTTATTGCATATGTCCCTTCAACTATTGTGAAGGACGTTCTCATTCAACATGACATAGATGGAAGAAGGAGTAAGTAGATTACCAAAATCCTTGAGTTTGATCTAGAAATAAAGTCCACCAAATTAATTAAAGGCCAAGGTTTAGCCAAGCTATTGGTTGAATCTAAGTATAAAAATTTGGGGGTTAACTTCATCAACACTTGCCCAAAAAATGAATAGGCTGAGTTGTCTAATAAAAGTCCTCGAGACAACCCTCCATTGACATAATGCGCCTGGTACAAAGATATCATATTTTTTTCTGCAAAGGTTGCGACCTCCTGATGGAATCGGGAAAAGAAAGGCAAGAGATTTAAATCTCAAAGAAATTGGATATTTCCTTATTGACCAGGTCTTGTACTGGAAAGACCCTTTAGGTGTGCTTGTAGATGTTTAGACCCACAGGAGGCCCAAAAGATTATGTTTGATTTTCATGAAAACCTGTGTGGGGGACATCATTTCTGGAGAACCACGGCCTATAAAATTCTCAGGGTTGGGTACTTTTGGCCTACTCTCTTCACTGATGTCTGTGCAAAATCCAGAGCTTGCATCAAATGTAAAAAATTCTCTGGGAAGCAGCAACTCAAGTCTCTTCCATTGAAGCATGTGGTAGCTTCAGGACCCTTTCAGCAATGGGGTTTGAACTTCATTGGGGAAATTCATCCTGCTTCAAGCGATCAATACAGGTGGATCTTAACTGCACCAGACTATTTCACCAAGTGGATAGAAGCTATTCCCACAAGGAGTGCTTCTCACAAAGTGATCAATGGTTTTCTTGAAGATATTATGGAAAGGTTTGGTTATCCGAACAAGATCATCATTAACAACGTTGCATCCTTCAAGTCTGATCCATTGATCAAATTCTGTGAGTAGTTCAGGATTTCATTGACCCATTCTACCCCCTACTACCCTCAAGGCAATGGATTAGCAAAGTCCTCTAACAAAAGCCTGATAAAGATCATCAAAAGACTTCTAGAGGACAACAAGAAAGCATGGGATTCAAAGCTCAAATTTGCTTTGTGGGCCAATCGAGTGAAAACAAAAAGGTCCCTAGGTATCTCTCCTTTCCAACTTGTATATGGGACTGAAGCAATTTTTCCTTCCCAGCTTGCCCTGCCTGTGGAAAAATTCTTTCAGGATTACCAAGGAGAACCTGATGATATGATAAGAAGAATTCATCAACTAGTAGAAGTCCAGCAAACTAGAGAGCAAGCAATGGACAAAGCCCATGACCGTCAACAAAAGATCAAGAAAGCTTTTGATAGGAAGAGCATAAAGGAAGATTTCTAGCTGGGAGATCTAGTACTTAAGTGGGATGCGCCCAGACATGATAGAGGCAAACATGGAAAATTTGAAGCCCTTTGGATTGGTCCCTTCAAGATTTTTGAAGCATTTCCAAATAACAATTACAGGTTGCAGAATTTGGAGGGTGATGAAGTTTTTGGTGGCCTTGTAAATGGGCATTTTCTGAAGAAGTTCTTTATTTGAGCCATAAGTGGATCCCGTGTCTTTGTAAATATTGTTTTTCTTTTTCGTTTCTGGTTTTATGGGTGACTCCACAACCCAATAGAAGGCGACTGGAGCTGCAAAGGAGATATTCGAGCCTCGCAGGGAGGAATCTATCCCCCATGGAGCCTAATGGTATCACATGTTTCTGGAGGGGGGATGTTTTTCCCTTGGTTTTGGCCTCTAGGTGACAAAAGGCGAAGAAAGGGGCTAAAAATCCACTAAATGGCGCTTATCCTAAGTTCGTCGGGGTCGATGTGACCGTTTGGCGCGTTGTGCTAAGAGGCGCGTAGATCTTGGCGACTGAGATTTCAGCACTCCAGATCGATGATCGTTGATCATATTGGACCCCCAACATGCGCAGACGATAAAAATTGTAGGGAGGGCCGGGTTTGAAACCATGGTTTTGTGGAGACACTACGTGTCATTTAGAGACACACATCAGGCCCAAAAGCGGTGAAGAAACAAACCACTTTTCGCAACCCCGATATATGCATGTGCGTATAAGGCCCTATCCTAGGTCAACAAGTGGTCTCTTTGTCCCGCCGACAGCTGTCCCCCACTCCATATCTCTCCTATGTCCATCACATCTTCGGCTCCCCTATAACTTTCGCTCCCTCACACCTGTCCTCCACTCACTGTCCCACTTGTCGCATCTCCCGCCAGCTCTGCCACCTCGCTCCACATCACCTCCATCCCATTACACCTCAGCTCCTGCTTGTGTGTCCCCCATGGTATCCTCAGTTTCCTATTCCCATCCATGTTGTCCACCTGTCCATCTCCATGTTCGTTATTCCATGTCAAGCGCGCCAATCACATCGTCGGTTTCCAGGTTCGTTGTTAGGCCTCCTCGCGAATATCCGACGTAGATCCAGATGGTAGAATGTAGAGTCCGCCAAATTCCACAGGTGCAGTGATGACTCAGACCTTCTCGATCCTGATGAAGTAGTTATTGAAGTTAGTTGGTGGTGGTTGAACATCATTTCCACCATAAATGAAAAGCCCGAGAAACGACTGTCAGTAAATCGGCTCAACTGCAGAACCTTCCTGAAGCACGATTGTGTCTGACAAGAGATTTCTTCTGATAGGAGACTGCATGCACAGTCTACCAGGAAGCATGCAGACATAATGCCTTCAATGCAGAGACTCGAGAACGCTTTCGTAGTTTTTCTATGAGTATATAGGAGGCTTCCTTATTTTATTTTTTTGTCGATGGTTGAGCTAGGCTCCCGTATTGTAAAGTTTTGATGAAACTCTGGTTCTTCTGGTTATGTATCTGTATTTGAGACTTCTTGTTTAATGTAAGTCAGATTTTTTTCATATCTCTGTGAACAATTGTGTTATAACACTCTAGCATGGAGGATCCAGTCGAGGGTAGTTGTGTTCTTGTGATGTAGGTTTGATCATAATAACATTGCGACCAATTTTAATCAGTTTATGTTGTATCCTTTCCCTCCAATGTTCAATGACTCGGGCATGGATGATCCAGCCGGGTTGTTGTCATTGAATTGTGATGTATGTTTGATTTTAGTTCAGTGATATTTTCATTTAGTCCCCTGAAACTCTGAACCAAGAGGATCTTGCCTTCTTAGTTTTTCCTCCTTAGGCTGCTGGAAGACCGGATGTCCATAGAAGACCTCTTAATTTTCCTCAAGTTCTTCCCCCTACTCACCCTTATTACAACTTACTGACTGAATTTAGATTGAGACCTCACTTGCCTGTGCATTCCAGCCCAATTTTATGAGTTAAAGCGATATAAGCTTGAGATTGCATCCATTATACCACCTTTTAAAACTATTCACTGTGACATACAGACTGATGGGTATTGGGCTTATCCCTGCAGCAATCCAGAGGTGACTTCCAGTGCTAACACTGCCTTCTGGTTCCATAGAAGATTTCTTTGATAGAATGTTTGCCTCTATGTTGTGTGTCCTATATATATGCTGGAATCTTATATCCTGAAACAATTTCAAAAGTCCCTGCACTTTTAACTTCCATCCCTCAATGGTGCAAACTTGTAATTTTCCTCTTTTGTTCAGCCAGTCAATCACCACCTTTGAATCACCAAGGATCTGCAATTTGGTATGTGAAAGGTGATGTGCAA
>SNQJ01S0045504.1:47902-58853 GCA_010110895.2 Picea sitchensis
CATTCAATACAAATTCAAAATGAGGCTGCGCCTCCTTTTCAGCACATGAATGAGTGTGCGCTGACGTGGTTGACTGGTTGGCATGGAGAGATGCTCCTGCATCACTTTCTCTCGTTCATGGGAATACCCATCCCACGACATGGCTCTTCTTTGCTCCACCTACTACTCGTTTCTGCATAAGTGTACTTTGAAGGTTTAAGATGACATAATTTATACCAACCATATTTGATTTGTCTAGTCTGGTAGCACCATAAATAATAATACCATGTCTTGTCCAATTTGATATAGTCCAATTGTATTACACTCAACACACCAAGATATTATAATATGGGATAGTAGATGCATTCATATGAAAATACAAGCTCAATCCTATTTTTTTCATTCTCAAGTGTTGAAAAAAATTGAATTTTTAGAAAGGAAGCTTTCTAAATGCCCATTTTTAGATAAGTGAATATTTGAAATCAAAGTAAAAACTTCTTGTAGTGGTGAGAATTACATCAACTGCATTCAACTCATGTATATACAAAAGAAATCCTTTATTTCTTAAGTGTGGATGAAACACTATCCACTTTACTAGTTGTTTTCGAAGGGATGTTCTTTAGAGTCTTGAGAAAAACGAAAAAATTCATTTATATCCATGCTTCCACACTCATAACTTAAAAAATGCAATTTGTTTTAGGTTTCCTTTGATTTGCATCATGGAATCAAATCAATAGTTCTCTAATTTGTATCAACATGTATATGCAAAACATTATGTGTGTGTCAACTCCTCGAGTATTAGGAGGCATGCCTTGGACCATGAACAAGGATCTACTTGTCAACTTTCTAGCATATTCGAACTTTTTACAGGCTCAATGCTTTGAATGAAATGAGCAAAGATAAGATCAAGTCCCTAGTGATGGATTTTTCTTTAGTTTGTGGTTAAATTAGTCAAATCACACAACTTGGTCGCTCTAAACCATAGTAACCAAACAAGTTGTGATGGAAGAACACAATAAGGTTTTGATCTCAATATACAACGATCTCTCTAAGTGAATATTATATGAATTTTACAATCAAGAATGAAGAAGCAATTTGCACTAATTAAGGATTATCAACATGTCCGGGATAGTGTGATTGTCGACACATAAAACATACCAACAATAAATTGTAAAACAAGTTTCAAACAAATAACATAACCATAACACAAAATTGCTTAATTGTGAATTACTATTGGTACACATGAATTAAGTTACAAAAAATAACACAATCTAAAAAAATGTACAATATTGTTGTTGCTCAACTGACACAATTATACAAAACTTGATCTTGTTACTTGAGTGGGCCTAATGGTTAAGATCATGTGTTTCCTCTTAAGAGGTCACATGTTCTTTAGCAGTATATACACCTCCATAAACTTTAGCAGTCAAATCGTTGTGTGGAGGGGGTCTCTTGTACTACAAACAAAGGGTTCTCATACACCAATTTGATGTCTCGCTTGGTCGTGAGCTTAAAATTAGATTATTATTATTATTATGTGTTAAATTGTAGAGTTTTTGAAACCATTTACAATTGAAATGGTACATATTTAACAGTTCAAAAACAATTAACAACACAACTACACAATTGACCTTGATCACAACAAATAAGAGCAATAAATCTCTTAAATCTTAAAAACGAACCATTGGGAACACATTGAACTGGTGTTATCTAAATGCCATCTACAAAGCCTTATTCTCATTAAAATCCAACAAATACAAAAATTGGGATAATTACCCAAAAATACACCTCAAAGGAGAAAAAAAAAACGTAGCACATTTTAATTAACCTTTAATCCACAAACATTACAGTTATCTAATTACGAGTAGAAAAAAAATCTTAATAAAATAATTTTTGTCCCTTGGGAGTCTTCCTCGATGTTAAAAAGTCCCTTCTATTTTCCACTTTAATTTACATCAACATAAAGCAGCATAATTTATTCCTCGTACAATGAATTTCTTGTAAAAAAAAAGGGTTTGAAAAGTTCTACCACATTCACATCCGGTGCAAAATTCTCCCCCGACCGGACCAGTTCACCGATTTATGTCTCTCTTTAACTTTATGCGTGGAATCCAAACAAACAAAGTTCTCGAATTAACATAAAGTTATTGTCCTCCATTATATTATCACTAAAACTAAACATTAAAATTATTTTGAACGTGCTTTCCTATTCTTAAAAATACAACTTTGAAAAGAGGTGAGGGTCTTAAAGTCTAAGGAAATCTCAACGATGAGATATGTCTGATATAAAACGTATAAAAAATAGAAATATTCATATACTCAAAGATTAGAAAACATGGTATTATTAAAATAAATTTAAATATAGTTTAGAGTGAAGTAATCGTGGTTTACATTTAAAATTCAATCCCTAATTATTATTAAATAAGTGTTCAAAACTTTGTGAATATCATTCACTTATTTATTCATTTTTACAACTTTTACAAAATTATGCAAGGAAATAAATGCCTTTAAAGTTTAAAGGTATTCCTGAATAAATCCAAAGAAGTTTAAAGGTATTTTTGAATAAATCCAGAAAAAAGCGGGTGACATGATATGGAGTGGGTTAATTAAGGAGTAATCTTCTCTCTTGAGTTATTTTTCTGATAGGTTTTCCAACGATTTGCTTTTAAATTTTTGGCTAATCTTGAACTTTGATTGATTTTCTGAGTATCTGGGTTGGTTTAAAATGGGTAAAAACCCTTGGGGTAAGGTTATGAAATGCATGGAACTTTGATCCATGCAAAACGTAGACTACCCCTGAAAATTTGGCCGTATTCAGATCTGTTTTTTTGCATGAAAAGCGGAACTCGGGAGGGAAGATTGCTCTCGAGTTAGCCTACTCTGATATGATCTAGAAGCAAAATATAGGCGATGAATTGGTAGCCTTTACATGTAGATCACGTGTTTTGATTATAAAATCATAGTAATATCTTTCTTTAAGCGTAACAAGAATCCATCTCTTTACTCCTAGAAATTGCTAAAGGAAAGATCAGAGTAGAAATATTTTACACCCCACTTTATGGTAAGAATTTAAGAATCACCACTATATGATTAAATCCACTAATCGATTAAAGCCATCAAGAAGTCATCACATGAAAATGGGGAATACACTTTTATCAATGATAGTTTGAATTCAAAACCTTCTAAGGAAACAAATATTTAAAGATGGAATAATGAATGCGCTAAAAAACTGTGTAGAGCTTATGGATACGAGGAAAATACCTTTATTCTTAGACAAAGTCTTAGACTCTAAAGAAAGTAGTAAGGCTTCTCGTTAGTATGCAATATCTCTATATGAAGTACTTTCCAAAGTGCATAGCAAAAACATCATTCCCCATGCAAGAAAAAATATTGCGATTGTTGTGAAGATCTTGTCTTCAAGTGCATGGTCAATGCCTTTACAACAAGCTTGTGGAAGAGTTGTTGCAGGCATAACTAGGTATGGCATTGGCACTTCTAGCATGGAGGCCCAACAAGAGGGTGTTATAAGAGACCTATGTAAACCCTTTCTTTATGTACTAATAGGAAAAGTGGATCCGTTAGCAACAAGTGCAACATTATGTTTGCAAGCTCTTGTAGACTCCAATAGTTGGAAATTTGCTTCAATAGATATTGTTAATGAGGTTTTCTTGAGGAACAAAAAAGAAAAGATGAGTTGGAGCGCATGATGCTTCCATTACAGCTAGGGGTTTTCCTAGTCGTCTTCCTGGTTCGTTATCGTTGCACCCGCCTCTGGAATCCATCATCGTTGTATCGGTTGTCTGTTTGCTAGACTCTGGAACCTTGCATCTCAGTTYGTCGTTTCATATTTTTCTCTATCGCCACACCCGTCTCTGGAAACCCTCTTTGTCATCCTGGGTTCACTGTTCGTTAGTCTCTAGAACCCTAGATCCTAGTTCATCGCCTTTGATTTCCTTTGCACATCGTTTTTGGTGAGGTGTCGGTAGTGGATTTCGATGGTCACGACCAACCTCTTTGTTTTCTGAAGCATCAAGGTTAGGCCCTCCATCAAAGTGGGCAGGTGTGCCAAACATGTTGATTCCATTCCCATTCTGGACTTATTGGGGAACTCTATGGCAAAACATAATTCTATTACATTGACATAGCATGGTTTAGTCGGTAAGTTCTTAGACCTTTGGTCCAGTCCCATGGTCGTTCTTGAATGGATTTCCGATAATTGGCATGAGCAAGACCCTCTGGCTTTTTATTACAGAAAATGATTTTGTGTATTTATTTTTAAAACCATTGAAGATCGGGACCAAATCTTTAGATCTGGCTCATATTTCTTAGGTTTTAGGAGAATGTTTCTTTCCCATTGGACCCTTAACTTTAATCCAGATATGGAGATCTCTTCTACTCATGTTTGGATTAGACTTCCACGCCTCCCCCTTATTTTCTAGGGTGAAGCCTCCTTCGAAGCCATAGAAAATAAACTGGGTTGATTTATAACCCATTCTAAACCAACATGCAATACCTACACATGCACCAAAATATGTGTAGACATGGATTTTTCAAAGGGATTGCCAGAGACGATTCACCTCAATATAGATGGTTGAAGTCATCTTTAGGCCCTAGACTACGAGTATGTTCCTTTCAAATGTAATAGTTGTCATGAATATGGGAACTTCACTAAAATATGTCCCAAAGATAAAGAATCTCAACCATTGCAGAATTATGTGGATCAAGGATTCAAGCATGTTTCAAGAAAGCATAAAAAATAACAACCCAAGGCGGGGCTCAGTTTAACCACATATAGAAAGCTTGCCCATCTATTCCCTCCAATAATGGATATGAAGCTTTGGAATCTCAAGACAAAGAATCAGAGGACTCTGTGGAGGATGTTCCTCATTAGAACAATCGAGAGATCAAATCTGAGCATCTAATAAAAGAACAAAAGAATCCTGAAAACTTAGCTAAAGGTATGGAGGCCCCGAGTGGGGGCAGTGCATCTTCGACTGGGTTGGTCTCAGATCCTGATCCTGCAGATAGCCCTTTGATTGGGATGGTTTCCGCTGCTCCCCTCAATCCATCTATGGGAATGGATATGCGAGATGCATGGGAGGGAGAAGATCCTAAATCTCCCTCCTATGCAGAAATACTAAAGAAGAATCCTCGTCCTTCTCCCCTGCTAACAAGAGGAAGAAAAGAAAACATAAATCGTAAAGAGAAAGATATTGAATCAGGAAACTCAAGGGGCTCCCAAAATTTTTTGGGTAACATCGCATATAGTGATGGGATAACATGTATTGTGAGTTAATTATATTTTGCTTATGCATTCTCTTGTGTAATCAATTTGTAAGGATTTATTCTTGCAACCAGGAAGTAGTAAGTTTGAATCTAGGGACSTCGGATGGGGTGACATGTCGAGCATCCAAGACACCTGGGACGGAACCASGCGACCTTAAATGAGGTAGGCCAACCCCCATCCACTCAACATTAAGGATGGGAGTTGGCCCCAACCGCCATTTTCACGACAAGGGACTTCTCCCTCGTGTGAGCAGTCTGGAGCTGCAGTCAATTAATATGGGGGAGTTAATGGAAGAGGTTGTCCCGTTGCTCCATCCGTTTATGAAGAACCCATGCCATGGACTCCTCCAGTTTGATTTCGCCCAACACCATTTCTGAAATTGTGAGCTCTGGTGCAACCACCAGACCACCCTCTACACTTTATCCATACGAATTTTCATTCCAATGCCGCGAGAATGAGGGAAGCCACGTCGTGGCTCTACGTGGTATACCCTTTCTGCCCGACGAAAGAGACTGCAAAAGATGGAACGAGTGTTATATATGGCTCGGACTCAACTCGTGCGCAGAGAAAATGTGGTCAGAACGCCCCCCATGGCCTATGTGGAGAAGGTCTTCCCAGAGGAGCCAATTTAGGTTCCTTCGGAGCATTTCCTCTTCACTGTGCTCGATAACTGGCAGCCACCAAGAAACTTTTTGGAGGAAACCACCATGGTCACCACTGAGAAGCAACAAGGTTGTGACACAGGGGAAGGGAAATTAGAATAGTTTCCCACCTGCTACATAGAGGAGGAGACCCCAAAAGAGTTGGACTCTCAGAAGGTCGCACCCATAGCTCGACACACCCCAAAACTTGGCATGGAGAGCGGCAAGAATGAAGGAGAAATCATGGAGCAACAAAGGGAGGTAGAACCAATTGAGGCCGAGGAGAACAGGTCGGGAGGCAAGACGAGGGAGGGTGGCAAGGTCCTCACGCCACCTCCCATCTCGTCCATGCAGGAACAATGGCGTGTCCCGCCACCTTTTTTCCACCCAGAGCACCTTGAATTGTTGTTTGATTTGCGGGGCCAGATGGTGGACCAAGTCCACCATGGCACCCTCATGAGCCAACGTCTATATATGCTATACGACACCTTCTCCAACACGCCAGTAGGGCAGATATGCCCAGCTTGTGCACAACCTTTCGTGATGCCAACGCAGGAAGGAGTACAGGATGATGATGTCAACATGGCCACCCCGAAGGCCACTGGGTAATTTATATGGTTATGCTTCTAGTTTTAGTATTGTTTCTTAGGGTTATGCTTATGCTTCTAGTTGCATCTTGTAAAACTATAGTCACAGTTCAGACTATGGAACGCCATCTGTCCTGGTTTCCTATGGGCAGGACAGATGGCGAACCGACTACTTTTGAAAAGGACAACATTGGCTGCCAGTTGTTCCGGTTTTCGCTAAATCGGTGGAATAGCTGGCAGCCTAAGCATAGTTGTATTTTTTGCCACTTAATATAGCAGGAACCACCTCCTTTTTTACTTAAAAAAAAAAAAAGTTTGAATCCAGGGAAGTCTTGGTCTTGGTTCATCAAAGACAACATGGTAATTTTTGTTCCTTTCTTCCATAATATAGCTAGCAAGATGAATATTTTGAAGTTTGTACTCTGTCGTTAGCTTCGGCTCGACCCTTTTAATATAAATTTTCCCCAGTTTCTTTAAAAAATGTATATTTAAAGATGGAATCAAAATGTCAATTGGCTCCCACCCATGTGGTGAAGACAAAGATGGAATAGTTTTGCTACCTCCAAAGGTTGATTCATAGGAGCATTTAAATCAATATGAGAATAGGGGGAAGACTACACTTATGAAAATCCAAATCCTAAAGATCCATCAACTATGTTTGAGGATCCATCTAAATTAGACATTTCAACATGGATTGAAGTGAAAAAAATGAGTGTAGTAGCTTGCCTTGCTATCAATTAGAAAGGGGGAGCTCTCATAATAGATTTCCCTACTAAATTATTAAAAGCATAAAGAAACACACGCAATGTACTAATCAAAGTGACACATATTAACTTATCTAGTAAAATATAGCACAAGTCAATGAAGCTACAATGCTTGAGAGTTGTTCATGTACCTCCTAGCATTAGCGATTGAGTTGCAATCTCACCCAATATTGTGCCCCACTTTGCACTACAAAAATACAAGGAAACTCTCAAGTATGATACTAACTTGAAACAACCTAACTCAAGGTTAATCACAAGTTGGGAGCTCACTTTCCCAAGGAAGATTCCAGTATGCTTCCTATTCACCTTAGTCCATCATGCTAATAACTAGCCAACTTCAATCATCTTGGCTTATGACTAGGCACCTTTATCGCTTAAGTTTATGACTATTCACCATACTCCTCCAATTTTCAATGAGACATTGCAATCCTCTCACCATGATTAATTGCACTAACAATAGAGTTAAGGATTCACAATCCTCCAACAATAAAACAAAAACCATGTTAAAAGATAAGCTATTCGAGCATGGTTTTCCTACACTCAAAGGTAAAAAGCAACATAACATTATATTCAATTGTCCAAACCTATTCCTCCTCGCACGGGTGAAATGAAAGCTCTTATAATTTCTTGTTGAATTAATCTTCAATGCCTTTCCAAGAATATAAATACACGAAGACATGAATTAAGYACATAAAGAATTAATAACTCTTACTATTTCCCCTTCATAAAAAATAGGCACACATAAGATCTAACACCTGTTAATAAGGACTAAGACAATATTTAAGGACAAAAAGAGGTACTCTAAGATTTTAACCCATTCTTTTCACCCCTTT
This sequence comes from Picea sitchensis, assembly GCA_010110895.2. Classification (NCBI taxonomy): domain Eukaryota; kingdom Viridiplantae; phylum Streptophyta; class Pinopsida; order Pinales; family Pinaceae; genus Picea; species Picea sitchensis. Next base: position 55,994 of record SNQJ01S0045504.1, read on the forward strand.
TCCCCCTACTAATGTAATTTGCAATACTTAACTTAACCAAATAATCATCTATATCTCATCCTCAATATGATAATAATCTATATCTCATCCTCAATATGATGAAGTTTAACCACCTATCTTTATTGATAAGTACCAAGACAACTAACCATATAATAAAACCTACACACCTCACAATAAATCATAACAATCATTATATATACCATAACTCTTAATTTTACTAATCCCATAATATCAATGGTTCACATCCGTAAATCTATTTAAATAATAAAAATAGATAAATTACAATATAATTAAATATTATTATTTATAATGTGTCAAATAACATAATATGTGGTTGAAAATAATAATAATAATGATGATGATGATAATGATGATGATGTCATCACTGATATCAAATTGGTATGAGATCAAATTGGTATGAGATCTCTTTGTTTGTGGAACAAAAACCTCAATGAACAATTTGACAAAAGTATATACCTACATACCCAAAAGTATATACCTACATACCCAAAAATATATACTAAAATTTACAAAAGTATATACCTATATAACCAAATATCCCCCTNATAAAAAGGAAAAACAAAAAAAACAAATCTAGAAATCATACAAACCTAAATGTATTTTTTAAAAATTCAAAAATGTATTTTTTTTAAATTCAAAATATATCGACCTTGCACTTAATGTTGTGATAGTAGAGTAGATTAGTCTTTAGTGAGTTTTATATGATGCTTTGGAAAAATAAAACCATTTTGATTTTTTTTTAATAATACTTTGAAAAAACAAACAAACATACATTCATGCCTTATATTGAGGACTAGTGAGAGGTGTTGAATATTTTGCCAAAGTGTTTAATGTTTTGTTATTGAATATCGAACGTGTAATTTGGAAAGCTGAGGCAACTTGTCGTTTTCTTGATTGGTTTGTTGGCAACTTCTCTTTTCTTGATTGGTTTATTATCAATTTTTTTAGTTTAATAAAGTTGCATGTTTAAAAAAAATTGATGGTTGTTAAGTTAAAACACTAATTTATATGGTTTGTATATTGAATCGACATATAAACTATTTCGAATTTAAAAAGAAAAAATCTACCTTTGTTTTCTTTATTTTTCAAGTTAAATTTAATTTCAAAATACATGTATTCTATAAATAAGTCTATTTAAAAAACACTAAAATACATCATCATTATGTTAATAACTAATGCAAATCTATTTTAATCCCAAACCTAATTAAGACAACTATGATTAAAAATAATAGAAATGTAATTTTCTTATTGTTTAAATGATATAAGATTAATATCTATTTATTTTGTTATAGATTTTTATAATTATTATGATATATTTTTTTAAGCTTTTTATTATTATGATTGCCTATTTTTTAATATTTCATTTTACAAGTTTTATATTTTTTTAATTTAGTTTATTAATATTATAGATGTGACACATAATACATCTACTTAGATTGTAAATGCATTTTATTGTGCAATAAAAAGATAATAAAATTTATATATACAAAGTGTTGAGGATTAGCAAGACATAAGGAACATATATTATCTTTCATTTGTTTGTGTTGGCCACCTAGTTAATGATGCCTAATGATGATTTGTGTTGGACCATAGATTCTCTTTCATAGTTACTGATGTTTGTGTTGGCCACCAAATGATGATTTTGTTTGCTACCTAAATTATGAACATAGTTATTTGTGCATTTGGATATGTTTATTAGAAGAGAACTTTGTTATTTTCTTGTTGTAAAGCAATTTTGATATTAAAATTTACAAAGTTTTAAGATAGCTTTTTATTGTTGCTAAGCAACCTACTTTGTTATTCTGCTGCGATGTCTCCACAATTCTACACCAGTACGTCAATTATAGAAGAAACAAAAAATACATTTGGGAGATTGAAGACTCTTCGGGTTGTCTACACACTGGCCAGGAGAACATCAAATCAGAGGCAGTGAGATATTTTAGCAATTTCTTCAAATTTCAAGATCAACTTTTATCTATGGAACAATGCAGACTTGCACGACTCTTTTCACATATGGTTACCGATATAGATACCAATGATCTAGCCCGTCCTATCATCATATATGAATTAAAAGATGTACTACACTCCTTTAAGAAGGACAAGAGTCCTGGTCCAGACGGCTGGACCGTGGAGTTATTCACTGTCGTTTTTTATCTGGTGGGGAATGATCTACTGGATATGGTGGAGGAAACAAGAACTAGTGGTCAAGTAATCAGTGGTATAAACTCTACCTTTATTACGTTGATTCCAAAGTCAAATAAACCGACTACCTTCAAAGACTACAGACCCATCTCCGTTTGCAATCTTATATACAAAGTAATATAAAAAAGTATTGCAAATCACATTATTCCCATACTTTCCAGACACCTCTCAAAAGAACAAATTGGATTCCTAAAGGGTCGTCAGATGCAGAATGCCATTGGAACTGCACATGAATGTCTTCATAGTATCAAGAAGAAGAATATCAAATCAATTATCCTGAAGCTTGACTTACAAAAATCCTATGATTGTATCAAATGGGATACTTTGTCAATGATTTTATTACAAGCAGGTTTTGATGTACATTTCACCAACTGGATAATGAGTTGTGTTTCCTCCTCCTCCTTCGCAATTCTAGTAAATGGGGAAGCAACTGATTTCTTCAGGAGCAGTCGTGGATTATGTTAGGGATGTCCTCTTTCCCCGCTTTTATTCATCTTGGTTTTAGAAGGTCTTAGTTTGCTTCTAAAAGATAACATGGCGGCTAGGAAGATCACATGTATTAAAGTCTCCAGGTTGATAAGGATTATACACATCCTATTTGTAGATGATATTTTATTAATGACAAATGCTTCCTTAA
>SNQJ01S0045504.1:69368-92725 GCA_010110895.2 Picea sitchensis
CAGACCTTGAGCGTCCCGCTCTCGTCCGAAGTAGATAGAGGCATTTATGTTGAGATGAAATAGGTAGATAGAATTTAATATTAGATTAGACAGTTTTAGAAGGAAAGAGGGAAATGGGATATAGACACCCTCATTGTGCATTGTAACATAATTCTGAGCATTGAGAAGAAGAGAAGCAGAGAGCTGTGGAAGAACACCCATGTACAGAACTTGAATTAATAGAAGAGTTTAATTCAAATCCATGGTTTTGTGTTTGTTCTCTATGTATGTATGTTGAATGCTATGCTCATGAGTATTTACTTCCTATTATGCATTTGTTTTACATTCCATGTATGAATGATTTCTTGCTGAGTGTTTGAAATATGAGAAAGGAAGTAGGAGAAATGAGTTTCAATTGTTTCTCTATCTGAGCAAGGATTCCTGCAAGGAGTGCAGTTGAAGTCGTCCACAAGGAGTGCGTTCACAGAAGGCTCAGATAGTTTAACTCTTGTTCTCGTTCACCCAAAAGTGAAATTGGGTTATAGGAGCCGTGCAAGGAGTGTGCAGGCTAAGGAAAGTCTCAGTTGTGAATCTGAGCGGAGCATTTAAGGACTGCTGCTGCAGGTGTGCGCAGGGTCGAAGAAATTCAAGCACCTGAAGTGTTTGAAAATCTGTCGTGCAAGGAGCGCATGCAAGGACCCTCTTTGAGGCTTGAATTTGTGAAATCTCAGGAGGGATAAGACCTTCAAATATGTTGAAGGATCGCACAAGAAGTTCGTGCCGCGAAGTGTTTAACAGGCGTCGCAAGTTTGCGTGCGGAGGGACAAATTATTGAGGAGGAACACTTGGTCCTCCGTAGAAATCATCAGAGGGAAGAGATTGACAGTCAGGAATCAGTGGGGAGGATTAGCGAAAGCCCGCCAGCCGTCAAATCTGCCATAGAAGCGAGGAGGATACGGTTACGTCCGGAGTTTAAGCTCAAGGGAGTGTGGACTGTCGGATCTGCACATAGTTAACCGTGAACCATCCGATTTGGCAGGAGTTGCATAGGGTTTAATCCTTCGTGAGCAGAGGGGAAAATCCAGGAGGCATCAAAAATTCAGAGGTCAAGAATTCGAGACCTTTTTGAGTCTTGAAACAGCGAAGGGATCATAGCCATGGATCTCAGGCAAGACACGTGTCGGTTGACCGCTCGATTGGAGATTTGGTCATCGGGGTTCATAGGAGTGAGTGGTTTCGATTTTTCGTTTGGCGAAGTCCGAGGTTCGATCTGAACCGCCCATCATTCGGGACACGCGTCGGAGGATTTGAAGAAGTCGTGGTTCGGTAATTCGGGAGTCCTGGAGACAAGGAAAGTGTTGCATCAGGAATCGCGATATCGCGAAATGCGATATCTCGAGAACTAAAGGAGCGTGGGGCCACGTGAATTGGCGAGAGGACAGGTGGCATACTGGTTCGGAATTCGGGGAAAGGAAAATCCTGAAGCCATAGACATCAGGATTCGCGATATAGCGCAGTCCGAAATCCCAACGAGGTGACAGGGATGTGGACAGGTCAAACTCACGAGCGCATCGGAGTTTCGGTGTATCGGGGATCAGGGGCCGGTAAAGCGAGTTGTTTTGGATATCTCAAGTGCCGAAATCCCGATAGGAGGAACTTCGATAGAAAAGTAAAAGGTCAGCGTTGACTTACATCGGGTTTCGGAGAATCGCGAGAACCAAACGCGTGACCACAGGAATCGCGAAGTCGCGAAGTCCGATTTCCCGATAGAAGAAAGGGAGATCCCGTGAGAGAGTTGTTGTGGGTGAAAATTTCTTGATAGGGAAATAGAAGAGCCTTTCAGTTCTTCGGGCCGAGGAAGGAGGAAAGATCCTGTGAGCGGACGTGCGTGGTGGGCATGCCTGCGTCAAGGACGAGCTGGGGTGTCAGCATGAGGGTATTTTCTTGAGGGTCGATTCTCTTGGTGGGGGACTGGGCCCATCATTACACTTGGCACCTGAACTGACGACCAAGACAGGATTTACGACATCTTTTCTGACAACTGATCAAGGTACTTTTGGAACCCAGAATTCCACATACTCTAATCACTTAACCGCCTTCCCTGTTGCACCGAGCCCTTCACAGGCATAAGATGTTCGAACTACTGCATCGGTTTCTTGTCTGAGAGACAAGGGTGTATTCTCATTGAAGAGAGTTAGATATAACCACAAATCTCCACTATCGACAGGTAACCGAAGGAAAGCATGGAAGGCAAACAAGAAGGTTAGAAAAATGGTGTTGGGCTTAGATGTGGGCTTAGAATAAGCGTGTAGGTTGGAACTATGTGGGGTGGTTGGTAGATTTTCCTACTCTTATCTGAGTACTGGTAAATTTGTTATCTGGATTGAGAAATAGTGGACACCTATCCTAGGCCATACGCCGAAAGTTCTCTATCTAACTAAAGGGTGGATGGGTTTTTATGTAAAACGTCGTAGGATGCTTCACTGTTACTAGATATGACCTGGGTTAATGGGGGTAGTAACTTAATGCTCAAATGATGGAGGGTGGCATTTGACCCGATGACGGAACATTTTCAGTTTCATCACCCGTGGGTATTATTTTCGGGTCTATCGATACATATGTGGAACGAAGGTTCCTTGCGAGCGATTGGGGATTCGTTGGGGAAGTTCATTTCTCTATATTTAGCATCTCTAGAGAATTCTTCAAGGAAAATGGGAAGAGTCCTTGTTGAAATGGATATACATGGAGGGATTCCATAGGTCTTGGATATTCAATGGCGTGGGAGACATTTCACGCAGTGACTACACTATCTTGGAATCCCATTTCATTGCAACCGGTGTCGATGTACTGGTCACCTTCTTCGTGAATGTTCAGGTAAGGAAAAAGAAGAAGCTTCGGAGGATACTCTTTTACAAAGTGAACCATCGGACTATATTACAGAAGTGGATTCATATGGCTGTGAGTTTTTACACTTTGAATCCGGGCCAGATACACAAGTGGAGCTCCCGACGTCTCTTACGAGTAAGTTAAAAAAACTCGGCCTTTATTATACTCTTCACTATCTATGTGGGAAAAGGATGGTTTAGATAAATCACTTTGGCTCCATACATCGACTTCTGGTAACATGGAACTCTTAGATGAAGGTATTATTTCAAAGAAAGCACCTATGGAGGTTTCAACGATTACCCAAAGTTCCATTCCCTTACCTGCTCTGGAAACTGAGGTTTTACCAACTTATCCTCCGGGTGATCCCATTATCCCTCCTTCTATAGTTTTTTATTCTCATTCATTACAACACCATAGCTCTCGACATCCATTAACTATCCCAGACAACTCTTTGTTGGAGATGATGGATAATATGATGCAGTCGGGATACAGAGAATCATAGGAGGACGAACCCACTCTCACTGCGGTCCTTGACTCTCTTATCCCTTTTATCCGGGATAATAACATTGCCATTAAGCTACCAACTTACATGGGAAATGAAGTCATTGATACTGCTTTGGGTTTGGAGGCAAACTCATCCCGGACACACACTGAGGGGAGTGGGAAAGATTTTGCTTGGTCAATAGAACTTGGAATAAAACATTCACCTATAAAAACTTGAAGTTCTAGGAAAACATTGGTTGTATTACCTTCCAAGAATGTTGATACTACACCCTCCTCCACTGATTGTGGGGCTCTTAGAGCAATTAAAGTCATGGTGCGGGCTAAGTGATGTTATTATTTTCTTTAAACATTAGAGGGATTGGAGGAACCCTCAAAGTGGCCTCAGTTAGGAGACTCTTGGATCATTCCCGTCCCAAAATTGTATTCCTCCAGGAGACTTTGGTAACTACTCAAAAAGATAGAGATTTCATGCATGTGTTGAGACCATCCTGGGTATCGTGTGCATTTAATTCTGTGGGTACTTCAGGGGGCTTATTATTCTCTTGGGATCCTATTTGTTATGATCTGGTTCCCTATATCACTATTGGTGGTATTCTGTTAACATGCAGGTGCTATAAGGATAAGAGGGAATTATCTCTACTTAATATTTATGGACCGTGCACGGAACGGAAACTCTTCTGGCGGTCGGTGGCTGACAATGGTATTTTGGTTATTAAGAATTTGATTATATCTGGTGATCTAAACATTGTTTTATCTCCGGATGAGGTATGGGGTGGATCTACTTGGCATGGCCCATCGAATGAATTTTACAGGGATTTATTTAGTTCCAGAAAAATGATAGATATAAAACCGAAAAAATTGGTTCCGACGTGGCGGAACGGTCGTTCTAGTAATGAAGTGGTGGCCAATATATTGGATCGATGTTTAGTATATGAAGATTTATTATTAACAATTGGAATTTATAAATCATGGGTCGAGTTTCCCTACATTTCTTATCACGCTCCTATCCTCTTATAGTTGGAAATAGAGATAGCTGATGGAACCCTCATCATAAGCTGAGAAGGCCATAGCCCATACCACTTTGACAAGCATAGCCCATTCCAGGTGGGGGGGCATTAATAGAAAAACATATAATATGTTTTTCTATTAATGCCCCTCCCCCCTGGAATCAAAGTAAACACATTGAATTAGATCATGTAGAGTGATGTTTAACCACCATATTGGCCAATTGACCCCGAACCATCATTAGTAGACCCAACATCAGTAGCTTTGGTAGCAAATCCTCTAGTTGAATATCCATATACAGATGCATAGCCCGTAGTATGGATTATCCATACCGAGGGTTCGAAACCCTCTCTCTCCATTCGGTCACTATTGCGGATAACTCCGATATTAGGAAGGAGAGGAAGTAATCAACCGGAAGCCTTTCAACAGAAGGAAGGAGGAAGCCTTAAACAACAAGTCCAAAAGAATCTGCCTTTCCCTATATACAAGGCGTATCCTTTCAAAATGAACGCTCTATGGTAGAATGAACAAGATTATGTTGAATTAGTTCAAAAAATCTAGAAAAATCCGATGTTCCTATCCGAACGGGGCAAACATAATAGATTGGTTTGGAAATTAAAACTATTAAAGACTCATACAAAACAATGGTATAAATCTAGTCTGGAAAGGAACAATGAAAAAATAAGGGACCTAGAAGCTGGTATAAAGGAATCGATATTGCATCTGATGGGTGATTCTACCAACTTTGAAGAAGGAAAGCTTCTCTGGCAGAGGGAACTTGAAAGAAATAATATTCTTAGAGGGACAAAATAATAGTGGAGACTCCACAATAGAGCAATTTGGCTGACTAGTGGGGACAACAATACAATTTTTTTTCATAATTTTGCTAGTTACAATAGGACTAGGAAACATGTCTGGGAGATCACTGATGGTAATGGCGATATTATCTCAGAGCAGGGAGCCATTAAGGAGGCAACGATCCAACATTTCAAAGATTTTTATAAAGCACAAGATTATATGAACACCACTAAACAAGTCAAGATAGTGGGTTTTTATCCCCGGATGTTAAAGGATGATGAAACAAGTACACTCTTCAAACCTGTTACACTGGAAGAATTAAAACAAGTTCTTTTCAAATTCAAAAAAGTGAAGAGCCCTGGGCCGGATGGATGGACGTCTGAGTTTTTCACTTTCTTTTTTGATATAGTTGGTGAGGATCTTCTCGAAATGGTGGAGGAAACGAGAAGGATGGGATATATTGTGGGAAGACTAAATTCGACTTTTTTGACTTTGATCCCGAAGGATAATAAACCAACTACCTTCGATGATTTTCGTCTGATTTCCTTGTGGAATTTGTGTTATAAAGTGATCTCAAAAATCATTTCAAATCAGATCAAACCGATCCTTTCCAATTCACTATCTGCTGAACAGTTGGGTTTCCTTCAAGGTAGGAGGATCCAAGATGCTATCAGAACAGATCACGAAAGCTTACACAATATAAAGAAGAAAAAAAATTAAAAGCCATGGTTTTAAAGTTGGACCTAAGGAAAGCGTATGATTGTATCGATTGGGAATTCTTAAGACTAATCCTTATAACAACCGGGTTTGGGATCTAGATGACCAACTGGATCATGGCTTGTGTGACATCTTCTTCCTTTGTTGTTATGATTAATGATGAAGCCACATTTTTTTTTAGAAGTGGCAGGGGACTGCGTCAAGGGTGCCCACTTTCACCCCTACTCTTTATCCTAGTTATGGAGGGCCTCAACCTATTATTGAAAAAYGCATTTGGTGAAGGTATCATTACARGTATAAAATGTTCTCGTCTGTATAAGATTTTGCATTTACTATTCATTGATGATGTTTTTATTATGACGAGGGAGAATTTACAAGAATGGTGGGAAATTGACAAAATTATCTGTTTATTTCGTAAAGCATCTGGGCTAACGGTAAATCAATCCAAAACTACAGTTCATTATGCAGGCCTTTCAGGTAGCGAACTTGCTCCTTTCAAGAGTCTTCTTTCATATTCCTTTAGTGATCTCTCTTTGGGCTTCAGATACTTGGTATACTTTCTAAAGACTGGCACACATAGGGCGGTAGATTGGGACTGGTTGGTAGCCAAAATAACAAAGAGGATATGCTTATGGCGCAACTGATGGCTTACATTGGGTGGTAGATACATCCTTGCAAAAACAGTGCTGGAAGGACAATCGGTTTACTGGATGTCAATGGAATCAATTCCTCACTCAGTACTAAATACGATCAGGAAATTGATGTTTCACTTTCTCTGGAATAGACACACATATACTCAACAATTTCACCTTTGCAGATGGGATTTACTTTCTAGACCAAAAAAGAATGGTGGATGGGGCTTTCGAAACCTTGTATTGTTCAACACGACACTAAATGTGAACACACTCTGGCGGGTTCTAACGCAGCATGGCATTTGGAACAAGGTATTAAGGGATAAATATTTTCCAAATACTACAGTTATACTCTGATACATATTAGAAACTCATAAGGTTTGCTCTGCATCCAGGATTTGGACTAGCCTAGTTCAGTTTGTTCATGTAATAACTCATTGGCTCAGTTGGTCCCCAGGTTCGAGACATCTCATAAATATTGGCAGAGATCAGATTCTTGGCTTAGGTGCAAATTATTTCCTCTCGGAAGAGATTATTGCTCATTTAACTCAAAGAAGAATCATCGTTTTGGCATTAGCATCAGTTTCTCAAGATCCAGTTACTTTATCAGAGACATGGATTAGCAACGTTGAACTAGGGCTGACGGGCTACCAAGCGTCCGAATGGGATTGCTATTGCAATAATTTAAATGGCATTGGTGTATCGCTCCATGATTCAGAAGATACTCTCCTCTGGATGAGAGGTGATTCCACTGGGAAATTGATTGTTGAAAACATATACTCAGCTCTTATCTACCCAATATTTTTCGATCTGAAGCGGTTGGAAAGTAAAATTATGGAAGTGGAGCATTCAACTGAAGATAAAACTTTTTGTTTGGATGGCGGACGAAAATAGGATTTTATCCTGGGAAGTTCTGCAAAAAAAAGGATGGCAGGGTCCTCGTGTTTTCCCTCTTTGTAAAAACAATATTGAAGATATCGACCATCTGTTTTTGCATGTTCCTTCACTCAGACAGTGTGGGAAATTTTTTTCCATCTTGCTTAAAATAAAAATGCGGTGGGTGAGAACCTCCTTTAATGATTGTTTTGACTCATGGGCAAAAGAAAAAAAAGTCTCCAATAATCTGGCAATACTCATGTGTTGGTATATTTGGCTTGAAAGAAATCAAGTTATATTCAAGGAGAAAGTGCCCTCAGTGTGGGCAGTGACTTGTAAGACTTTAGGAGTGCACAATTCCCGTTCCCATTCTCAAAAACTGAGCACTATAAGAAGGAGTTAGATCACCCAGTTTGTAGATTACATTACTGCATATCTTGATGGGGCTTCTATTCGGGGTGGATCGATCTGTGGTGCAGGGGGTGTCATCAAAATCCCAGACTTGCATGTTTATAGATGGCATATCAATGGTGGGGTAGGTACAAAATCTAAAGAGGAGCTGTTGGGGGCTTGGGTAACACTAACACTTGCAAATCTATGGAAAAATCCAAAGATACAATTGATGGGGGACTCTAAGGTGATTATAGATTGACTGAACCAAAAAGGCAAACTAAGTGTTATCGATATTGAAGGCTGGAAGTGCAAAACCAAGGTATTGACTACAATCTTCTAAGAAATCACCTTTCATCATATTTTCAAGGAATATAACAAGGAAGCAGATCGCCTTTCCAAACAAGCCTTGCTGGGTCCAAAAGGCAGATTAACATACTATACTTGGGAAAATGGGAAGGCAGGTCCACTATTCCATCTAAAGCTCTTCTGAAGACCGAGGTTTTTATATTTTTGGATTTGGCTCGATTTTTGGTTCCTGGATTCATAGTCTATAGTATCCTTTGTGGAGATGAACTATTGTGTAGTTGGCTTTCTTTGAGTGCTTGTGTAATGGTCCATTTTGGATAGCTCATTTTGATTCATTAGGGACTTGAGTTATATATTATTTAGTTAGCAATAGTATAATACTGATGGATCAGTTGGGAAATATCTTTTTTGAATGATACCTTGTTGATGTAAATGAGATTATACTCTAATATAATTTCAAGCGAATTTTCTATTGAAAAAAAAAAATACATAACCAAACACATTCACAAATACTCAAAAGAAAAAAGTAAGCCAAGAGATTATATAAGCCTTCAAAATTTCAAAATATATCAGGCTTGGCTTGCACTTAGTCTTTAGGGAGTTTTACATAATGCTTTGAAAAAATAAAACCATTTTGAAGCTTTTTAATAATACTTTGAAAAAATTAAACAAACATACATGCATGCCCTATATTGAGGATTAGTCAAAGGTGTTTTTTTGGGCAAAGAAAGTAAGCCAAGAGATTATATAAACCTTCAAAATTTCAAAAGATATCCGGCTTGCACTTAGTCTTTAGTGACTTTTACATAATGCTTTGATTGAAGTCTTTTAATAATACTTAGAAAATATTAAACGAACAAACATGCAAGCCCTATATTGAGGATTAGTCAAAGGTGTTGATTTTTTTGGCCAACGTGTACGTTGGAAAGTTGAGGCAACTTCTTATTTCTTGATTGGTTTATTATAAATTTGGTTGCGGTTTTTTTTTAAACGATGATTGCTAAGTTAATAATTAATTTATATGCTATATATCAAACTGATATAAACTATTATGAAGAATTTACAATATATTTAAATTAATTTTTTGGATTTTATCAATTAATTTTTTCTATATTTAATATATTAATATTTAATGTAGATACATTTTAACTCAAATTTAATAAATATTTGAACCAAGTTAATAAATAAAACTAAATAATGTCTACCTATATTTAAATTTTTTTTTCTTAAAGTAGAAATCAGGGACAAGAAAGAAACCAATTATCATGTACCATATCACCCAAAACCATAAACCACATATAAAACAATAATGCTCCATGGAGCTCTTAACATACACGTTAATAGGAGAGAACATCAAAGTATGGGAGAATTTAAAGCCCATAAATTCATAACATGAGAGAGTTGTATGACAAGACTCTAGAGGATAAGCCCATTATGTTCAAATTGTATGAACTTATCATGGGAGGGGTTGATATGATGAGATACACCCTTTTTACATGTAATTTTTTTTTTTTTGTTCAAACCTATATCAAGATTGGCAAATATGGTCAATGACTTGATTGTGGGTTCTTAGCACTTGATAGAATCTAATTACTTGAAAATTCTTAGCTAGATACAAACAACGGTGAATAATGCAAGATAGTGAAGATTATGAAGGGATGACCAACCAAGGAGAGAATTGATTATTGTCGTTGAATCCCAAACATTTTTTTTTTTCATACTCTTTATGATTTGACCCTTTACAAACCTAGAAATATTGCCAATGTCTTTGCCTTAATGTTAGTGGAAAAATTGAGATCCCAAGCAAAGTTTAATTCCACTTTTCTTTTGAGATCATAGATGATCTCCTTGTGCACCTGTCACCTCTTTGATTGGTTCACATATTGATAATAAAAAGATATAAAAAACATTGTGAGGGAAAACCTTAGGAAAAATTTAAAGAATGCTTTCACACTTTCATGTATGTCATCCCTAATAAACATGCTAATATAAAATTGTGTGTTTCACTTATGAAATTAAAATTGAATATCTATCAATATGGGACTAACCAAATACCTAACAACATTAATAACAACTAATTGAATGCACCCCTTGAAAATTCTTGATATGATTAAAAACATTATTAAATTGAAATCAATAATAAATACTCAATAATAATGATTATTATCATTAATTATTTAAACATTTGAAAAGACAATAATATGATATGATTTGATATTCAATAATGTTATCCTTTTGCTATGTGAAAAAATTAAAAAAATATAATTTCAAAATTTAAATTAATTAATAAAAATTAAAAATATAGATAAAAGAATTAATTTTTAATTAATTAATAATAATTAAAAATATAAATAAGAATAATCCTTTTAGTTAATGATGTTTTTGTTGGCAACATAAGTTATCTTCGCTTTTGGGTACGTGTATTAAAAGATTTAACTTTGTTATTATAATGATCATCCCACCTAATGATGATTTTGTTTATTACATAAATTATGAACATAGTTATCTATGCTTTTGGATATGTCCATTAAAAGAGTACTTTGTTATTATCATGTTTTAAGGCAATTTTGTTAAAAATTTTAAGATAGCTTGTTGTTGCTAAACAACCTACTTTTTTAGAAAACTTATTCTAATTTTTACTTATATTTAATTTTGATCATAATAATATTTATTATTTTCATTAAGTTATACAAGTAATATTTTGAATGATATCAAATTTAATATATTAAACAAAAAAATAAAAAAATTGATGTAAAAAAAATATATTTAGTATATTTAATATATTTAAAAAAAATTAGTGTAAAGTTTAAAGTCCAAGTCCGACTAGTAAACAACTAGATATGTATGATGAAAATGTATGTATATATGTATATTGACCATGTGGTGTATATATATATAAAAGGTTGTTGTAAAGAATATGAGAGGGGGTTTTGATCCCACCATAAGGGAAGAGAAAAGGAGGTTTGTGGGAAAAAAATCTTCTATTGTTAAATGTCAATTTTATAATTCATATTTTTCTATCATGTTTTTTAAAAGATGCTATACACTTTTTTTTACTTATTAATTAATCATTGAATGCATGTAAGGGGTTGGTGGGGAAAGTTTTTTCACATAGTTATGGAAACATGTGTTGATTACAATCATTATGGGAATTGTAAGAGTCCTACATTCCTCTAGTTAGAAGTAAGTCAACCATCATTTCAACCAGTCCTCTCATTGCYATTGACTCTTATCATTGTGGGATAACTCTTACATGCACTCTCTACGTAGTTCACTCTTTGTTATCCACTGCCAATTTCATTGATTTGGAAATTACCCAAAATCAACACCATGAAGATGAAAAATGTAGACTTGGGATGGAATATAGTTGGTTGTAGGTGAGCATAGACATTGAAAAAGATGGGAATCCATCATCCATTGTTCATTATGTGCTCTTTAGATGCTTGAGAGGCATGTATTGATATGGCAGACAATTCTTAGGAAGCACACCATAGATTGGGTTCATTTTTCCCACATCGAAGAGCACTAGAGGGAAGACTATCTCTGAGGAACCGTTGAGCAGAGAAAGAGAAGATCTTTTTGTATTGCATGGGGTGGTGGACGAGAGTTTTTCTACTTTTGAATGCTAAATGAGATGCCTATAATGCTCTGTGGTGAGTAGATTGGTTGAGCATGATATTAGATGGGTTGTGTTAAGAGAGATATAGCTTGTAGCTTGGCTCATTTGCACTGGTGGCCTCACAACCTGGCTTGGGGGTGGTATCTACACTAGATGCCTACAGTTGGGTGAAAATTTACTCTTATATATCCAATTTCTTAGACCAAGTGTTGTTAAAAGATAAGTTTCCTCTCATTGTTTAACATGATTATGCAAAATTAATGTTATTCTTTGTTATGGAAAAGTTATGTATTATGCATGTTATGTGTTATGATTTCTAATTCTATTTATGGGAATTTGGTTGTCATGGAACAATGAGAATCCATGTTGATTATTTTGTTGCAATCTTATTAATTTTCACTATGCATGCATTTGCTTCCATTCTAGTACTTATAGGGAGGGTTTTTTCACAAGTATTATGGGAAAACCACCTATGAAGGCTGCAATTTGAAATCTTTGTTCGTGGCTACCTATCTTGTTGTTGTAAATGATGAATGGGGACATAAAAGGATACACATTTATAAAAGTTGAATTGTTCAAAAACAATTAATAACACAATTGCATAGTGTATCCCTAAATATAACACCTTGTAGATTGAAAGCTTACAAAGAATTTATGAAACATTGCAAATAAAGTTTACAAAGATTCAATAGACTCGAGAGAGAAGGAGAAGGAGTCGGGTGTAATGAGATTGAAGATAGATAGTTATCAATTCACCATGGGATTATTTTATATAAAATAATTTTGATAAAGCTTGTTTTTGTTAGATTCTGGTAGCTCGAAGGTACTTCTACATTGGAGGTGCCAAACATGTAGAAGTGACCAAGCATATTTCTCTCTAGTAACTTTATGAAGTGTTTTCATAAAGTGACTTTATAAAGTGATTATAAAGTCAAGTTGGGTCTTTTAATATTTAATGGGTAAAATGACTTTATGAAAAGTGGGTCACTTAAGTGATTTAAGTGAACTCAATGAAAGATTAAGTCGTGATTGTTGATCTGAAGGGAAGGTGAAGAGTCACTCAAGGGAGACCAAGGTTTAGAGGAGTTACTCATTAATGAGAAATAAAAGGAACACTAGAGGAGAGATGGGGCACAACTTATGAGGAGAGTGAGAGAGGAAGTTGAAGAGACACAATTTCCCAGAGAGTTGAGCTAGAGGAAAGAGTAGCAACAAAAGGTGGAGGCATGAATCCCAAGGAGGGAAAAAGGCATGTACATCCCAAGAAAAAAAAACATTAAAAGAGGGTCATACAACTAGTGTTTTGCACTGAAATCGAGGTATCTTTTCTGTTGAAGATAGGCACGGTTTCCAAGGAGTTAGGAGACATAAATTAATACAACTAGGTGCAGTTGTTAAGCACATAAATTGAGGACATATTTTCTTCCAGAATAAGGCCATACAAGCTAGTAATTACAATAGAAATATGGGGATGGATTTTGAGGCAGAAATCAAGTGCATTTTCTAAGGGTCTTTGGCACAAATTTCAAGGAGGTATATTGGTTTGTTTACTAGTTATTTATTGTTGTACATTTTATGTTGATAATGTTGTTTTTGTAAAATTTCAATTTTCCTAAGAGCTTAATAAGAAAAATCTCTCCTAGAATTTGGTTTTTCCCCTTGTGGAGTTTTCCAGGGGCATTACCCATAAATTCAATGTGTCAAATGTGGTGAATATGTTTGTTGTTCATTTATATTTCCACTGTTATATTTTCATATTGCTTAGTCTCTTGTATTTCTGTTCATAGTTATAGTAAATTCATGTGGTTTCATTGCTTTATTGGTGAATAAATATAGGAGGTTGAAATCTTGTGTTGGATAAGTGTTTGAGATCATTTTTAACATGTTATTAGAACATGAGCTCTGAAGTTCATCAAACAAAATATTTGGCACTTGATTTGCAGTGAGTGTAGAGGGGTTTTTTCTGGAAGAAGGAAGGGAAAGTGGAAGTCACTTGGTGAGAGACCAAGACAAGTATTTTTGGTGATATTCCAAGATCAAGAATGCTTGAGTAAGATTCAAAACAAGGACCCAACTGGTGAGATGCCAAGGGTTGAAATTTTGTGAGATGCCAAGATTAGGATCTTTGGTGAGATGCCAAAATCAAGGCTTGGATCAAGAAGGACTTTGATTCAGGAGGTATCAGAGATAGGTGGAGAAGGAATTCTATCTAGAGATCATACAAGTCAACGAGGAAAGAGCAACCACAGGTTAGCTTGATTTAGGCTGGGTTCTAGAAGTCTGAGTTTGGATCCAATTAGATTGTTTGGAGCATGGAAATTGAGATAGTAGTGGGAGCTTTTAGAAGTGGATGGATATGTATTCACATGGAATCAATGCATGTAGTTGGAGATGCTTCGAGTTTAGATGGAGTAGAGGATTCCAGTGCAATGGGAGTGACTACATCAACAGAGAACATGATGAGATTTTAGATAGATTCTGGTGGAGGTGGCAGAAGTAGCTCCCTCATTAAGAAGGAGTGTTAGATTTTGGTAGCTTCAGTACTTCTAAATTGGAGGTTCCCAACATGTAGAAGTGATTGTGCGTATTTATCTCTAGTGTCTTTATGAAGTTTTTTCATAAAATGACTTTATAAAGTGATTTTGCAAAAAGTCGAGTTGATCCTTTTAATATTTAATGGCTAAAAGCGACTTTATGAAATGTGGGTCACTTAAGCGATTTAAGTGAACTCAATGAAATATTAAATCATGATCATCGATCTCAAGGGAAGGTGAAGAGTTACTCAAGGGAGACCAAGGGTTAATGAGTAACTCCTTTAACCCTTTGTCTCCCTTGAGTTACTCTTCACCTTCCCTTGAGATGGGGCACACCTTGTGAGAGAGGAAGTTGAAGAGAAATTCTTAGAGAGTCGAGCTAGAGGAAAGAGTAGAAACAAAAGGGAGAGGCATGAATACCAAGGAGGGGAGACCCCAAGGAGGGAAAGAGGCACACATCCAAAGAAATATTAGCATTAAAAGAGGGTTGTACTACTAGTGTTTGACACTGAAATCGAGGCAACATTTATGTTGAAGATAGGCATGATTTTCAAGGCACTACAGAGAATTAGGTACATCTAGGTGTGGTTGGTAAGCACAGAAATCAAAGGACATATTTTCTTCAAAGAAGGTTATGCAATTATAGTTGGCTAACATAAACAATGGCATGGATTTGGTGAAATCATAGTGCATTTTAGGGGTCTTTAACAAATTTGAGGAGGTTTGTTGGTTCTATTTGCGATTATTGTACATTTTATGTTGATAATGTTATTGTTGTAAAACTAAGAATTTTCCTAAGAGATCAATAAGAACAATCTCTAGGCCAGTTTTTCCCTTGTGGGGTTTTCCAGGGGAATTGCTTAGAAATTCATTGTGTCAAATGTGGTGAATGTGTTTAGCTAAGTGTTTGAGATCAGTTTTTAATAGTTTTAATATAGAGGTATAAATATTCACTTCATGTATCATGGGTTAATTAATCAAAAGTGGTTCAGGAGTAAGATTTCATTGTAGGTAGTCTCAATGAGGATTCTAAGAGATATTTTTTTTCTTGAGAATATTATCTAAGTTGAAACTATTTTTTGATCTTGGAGTAGGAGCTAAGAAAACTGTTTTTTTATTGGTTAAGAACTCATTTTCCTTAAACATAAGGATATGGGTTAACAACCAAAAACTCAAAGACATCTACCATGAGTGAAAGTATACCCCCTTACAAACCACTAACAAGTCATTTTGGATGGTGTGGTTTTTCCTTAAATAATCAACACACATTCATGGATAACAACCTTTGATCATTATCCTCACTATCAATTGACAAATAATTATAATAATTTTGCCACTTCAACTCAAAATAAGAAAAATGTATTTATGTTCAAAATGTCCTTAGATTCACTTGACTAAAAAAACATAATTTCTTATAAAAATAGCTTTGAAAATTCTTCCTCGACCGAACAAGTTTACAGATTTATGACTCATTCTAACTTTATGCATGGATTGAAACAAACAAAATTCTCAAATTAACAAGTTTATGCATGGATTCCAAACATAATTCTGAAACTAACAACTTTAGAGTTCAAAAGTAAAACTAAAAAATATTTTCACTCATTATAATAAAGTCGAAGGAAATGACAACAATCAGATATGTCGATTATTAAAATGTATAAAAATATCATATTCACAAGACCCACAAATTAGAGACATTATATTATTAAAATAATTTTAAATATAATTTAGTGTTGTACTAGTTAAGTAATCGAGTTTACATTACCCCAGATGGGGTGCCATCCAACTGCCATCCCACGAGAAGTTCACATACTCGCGACACCCCCAATTGCCTCGATTGGCATCCCAACGAAACTCATTAACTCATGATCTTTCCTCTCTATGCGACATCATTGAAGTTGGATTTCACCATGAACTCTGCACGTGTGAATTCGAAGGGTCTCCAATCCTTCCGCACGTTAAATTCGACGTCTTCTTCAGGAAGAATTAGATGGTTTCCTTCTATTCTTCTATACACGCACTCTGGTTACTCACACTCAACATGTCGCCCTTCCCCTATCACAGATTATTCTCGCGTGATTCTTCTCCACCATCACCATTCTTAGTCACCACCTTTCCTGGTTTGCTCTCATACCCAGAGAGCACACCAAATCGATTCGAGATGGCTCCCGCTCAGGCATGAAAGGTTGGATCCCCCACACTTGTCGCCTATTTGGTTCTTATTGTGTCCGTCCTTTCTAGTCTGTGATGGAAAATTGCATCTCTCCTCCCACCGAGGCCAAAGTCAATCCAACCACCTTTCTAGTGATGTCCTCCTTCACCACCACCCATTTCCACAACCCAGAAGGCACCTCCAGTTCTCTCCCTTCCCCCCCCAACCCGATGTTCAATGATGCACAATGAGAATTCATCATGGAGCTTCGCCGAGATATTGTCGAGCATAAATTTTTCCAAGAGATAATGGAGAAACACCTAGATTGGATTCTAGATTTGGGTGCGAAGAACCCAGCACAACGACGCAATAGTTGGATTCGTCAAGGCATGCCTTCTCTTACAACTCTCTCAGTAAATAATCTCTCATGGAATATTATATTTTTTTTCTTTGTAGCTTTTTTTTTGGCATGTCAAACCTCAAAGATATTTTAGTTGGTATACTTACAGACTCATAATAGATTATCTTAGTATAAAATATGTAATTATGTCAGTCAATATTAGTCACAATATGATTTTATGGAACTTTTATACTTGGTGGTGGGGATGGCTTCCTTCTATGGCACCCTCAACACCAATATCTATAACTTCTTCTATAATTTCTACTAATGAAAGGTAATACAAATGGTTAGCAGAAAAAATCGGGTTTACGTTTAAAATTCATTAATTATTAAATAAGTGTTTAATATTTTGTCATATCATTCATATATATATCAGAATATTACTTTGTGTATATTTATATAGTTTCAGTATTCTGATATAGAGTCTGCTTTAGTTTTGACAAGCTAGTTTTCTTTCATGTGAATACTTTGTTATCTGTTTTGGAAAAAAAAATGTACATGTATGCAACCAAATCAACTACTAATTACAATTTAACATTGACTAGTAAGAAATGACATAGAAATAGAATGTGTGACAAAAGTTTATGCAATTTTTTTAAAAGAATTTTATAAATTTTTAAAAAATGGAAGGGAATTTTAATTGAGTGATTTTTTTAAACTTGGAAAAATTTTAGAACTAACTTTGTAAATATTTTATAACTTCATGCATGGAGAGGTGCGGGAGGTGGTGGGATGATGAAAATCCCCGTTCCCTCGTCACCATGGAAATTCCTAGCATCACCCCCTCTCTCCATACTCAGAATTACCCAAAATTTAGCCAAATTTCAATAAATTTCTATTTTTTTAATAATTTCAAACTGGGGTGTGGTGGCAATGGATGCCATCATCACCCTCCTACCTCCATGCTTACAAATTTTAAAACATTTGGTAGTTTTGTGAGAAAATTTGCCAAATTTTTAATAATTCATTACATAGATGGTGATTCCCAACATAGCCCCCTTACCCACCCCTCCATGTATGAATTTGCTAAAAAATGTCAACTTTGACAAATTTCACAGAATTTTGACAATTTTTTTAAATTTTGAAAACAGATAAGGAGACAGGGATGTCAAATTATGGAAGAATTGGGAAATGATGGGCATCAGTCCCCCTTCCTTGATTCTTGAAATGTTTTTAAAAATGGTGAGATTTGGCCAAATTTAGAAAAAAAAAGATTAAGTTATTTCACCTGCATGGAGGGAGGTGAGGTGATGCAAGAAATTCCCCTTTGGGGGAAGGAAGTACATAAGAAAAAAATAGATAGAGTTAATGAAAACATGTGGAGTTATATGTCTTTAATTGAAATAAAAAATAAGAAATAGCCTTGAAAAAAAGAAAAGTAAAATGGTGGTATTATATCAATATTGAGAAAATTTTAAAAATAATCATTGGAAGAAAATGTTGATACTAATATCTATTTTTTCCCAAAAATGAAAAAAGCGGAGGGGAATTTTTGTACAAAATTACTACATCCCGGCCCCGTTGAGAAAAAAATTGAAATATCTTGCTTAGTTTCAATACAATTTTCTAGCCTCCTAATGCTTCTAGCCCATCATATAGTGTATCTTTTCTCCTTTAGAGGGAATCACCTATCATGAAGTTACAACTATATTTATTTAAATCTATATCTTAAAATTGATTTTGCATGAAGGTGAACCTTTGCCAAAGGGCTTTAACAAATTCATTTTGATTTGAGTAAGGCACAAGGTTATGCGATAACTTGTTTGCTACATTAATATTCCTAATACTTGTTTTTTTATGTCAAATCCAAGATCATCATATGTGTGATGGTCCATTCATGTCATAGGTTGAGTATTAATTAACTGAACCTATGCATAAGCCCATGGCTCCCAAATCCCCCTAGGTAATTACTGTAGATGAAGAGGGTTGAACCTAGGTGGTTGTTAGGATCCAATCCTAACCCTCTCCATGGGTCATTATTTAATAGGATACATATGCGTAAAGGGTGACATTAGTTAATAAGTCCTAATAAAAAAAGGAGAATAAGTGTAAAGAGATTTAATAGAAGCTTCAGCTTCTAGAAAGATCTTCCTCCTAGAAGTTTCCTTAGAATGTAGAATCTGTATAAATAAGAGTATGAGGCATTGGTTATATTGTCTTGGATATTATTGTGTGTTAGATCTGCTCTACTAGAGTTTCCCCCCTCGAGGAGGCAAGCAAACATTTCTATCATTAATAAAGATTCTATTTACGGTGTTGATACATTACATTGTTGGATATGTCATTTGTTTTTTTGTTAATTTGAAAATGCGGGACACGGTAGCTCACAGCAATTAACTTTGTGTGAGAAACCATTCGAGGGAGGAATCTTAGCGTCAAAATCACCACAGGATAAGCACCCGGCACGAACCACACCAACCCTTAATGGTTGGATTTTTGTCCCAGGGTTCAGGCAGTGACTTTAACGCTTGCGGTGGCTTAACAACACCTTTCCGTCACCGGTATCCTACACCACCGGAGACACGGATATATCATTGTTGTTCTACCATTGCTTGTTAAATATTTTTGATACGCATATCATATTACATCGGGTATATTGCAAGTGGTATCGAGCTCTTTACGGGAACAGACACGCGGTAATTTTTCGAGTGAGATGTGATACGGCGTCTTTAATCTACAAATATACGTCATTACAACATGAAGCACGTGAATTGATGGGTAATACATGCATGAAATACAAATTGGTTCTTAAGAGCACATATATTGGCCACCCTTGTAACCCTTGTTGGGTACCCTTAAATTGGTAGCATCGAGACAACACTTGTATCACGAATCGACTACCAGGCATCGTGATGAATCCCTTTGATGAATAAACCCGTCCGATTAAACCCGGCTTCTATGAATGTCACCAGGAACAAAACTCGGGAAGATACTCCTAGTACTTGGGTAGTCGGGGTAGTATGACTAAGGGTGTGGTCTATACTCCTTAGTTGGTGCCACAGAGATATTGGTTCAAGTACTATTGTTGGACCCAGTACATATATTACAGAGCTATAGCACAATGAAAACCATTATCTGTATAAGCCCTAAGAAATCCCTAAACCTTGGAATGACAACAATTGATCTATTGCGTACAAATTGGCCCTTGTCGCTAAAACACTCCTATTGACCTTTTATTGTGAGAATTTGGGAATTCCACCCTTTACTTGAGAGATGGTAGTGCTCCATAGGAGTAATAAATAAATAAATAAAATAAAATAAAAAGTATTTTTTTTTTTTTTTTTCACCATTTTTTGAGACCTGTTCCATTAGATTCCTCTCTTCATTCTAATGCAATGGTAGACACCCTTCAATTTTAAGCCTTTTTTTTTTTTTTTTTTTTTTTTTTTTACCATTATTTTAAACCTATCCCATTGGACTCCTTGTCCGATGACGGGTATCTACTTTTTGTAGCCTTGATTTCGTCGACACCTCATCCACTACCTCGGTAGCTACCATGCCAATATGAGCTCATACCAAGAATACTAGGAAACTAAGGTTGTCCAATTTATAAGCGAAATGGAATCCATCACCCGCACCATATGAGAGTCAAAGAGTTCACCACTCTAAAGAAGTCAAAGTAGCCATCCATGAATCCATGTAGTAATTCAAAAAAGGTAAGCATGTCGATCCCAATGCGAGGACCCTCAGCATTCCCATTATGAGCATACTCACTCATCCCACTCCTTAGGGTTTTCCACCCTCTTGGAATAAGGTGACCAAAGTTGACATGCATAAGTTTGATGGATCCAACCCAACATGGTGGGTCTCTCAAATGGAGCAGTACTTCTCCCTTCATAATATTTGGGATAATGAGACCAGCTCCATGTAGGAACATATCAAGAACATTAGAGTGGTGGAAGTGGCATAAGAAATTTTATCTAGGAATACCCACTTGGAACATGTTCACTAAAGCACTTTGTGCCCATTTTGATAAGGAATCACATTTTTGGGTAGACTCACCAAGTTGCACCAAAATGGATCAGTCACATATTTCATCATGACATTTGAAAAATTGGCTATCAAGACTAGGGACTTATCTGATGCATTTTTCCTTGAATGTTTTATCGGTGGCTTCAAAGGAAACCATTGATCATGTGAACATGCATCATCCCTGTATCTCTTTGCAGGCATGTCAATTAGCAAAGGAAGTAGATCCAATCCTTCAGGCCCCACCCATCAAGGCTCCACGATTCTCACGGAGTCCTTTCCCTAGGGCTCACCTAGCTTCGACACAAACATTGAACATCGAGGTATCTCCAGCAGAAATGGCGGAACATCCTTGAAAAGGACTTTGCTATTATTGTGATGAAAGAGGTATTCCCCGAGAACATAAATGTAGAGAGAAAATTTTCTTCCAAATTGATGCATCGACTTCCTCTTCCTATGAAGACATGCCATCAGATGAGGCTCCTGACCGAGAGGAGGCTCAACCAAATGATCACATTGAAGCTCCAGTTGTAACCTGGCGGGCCGAGAGCCGATCATATGGCTAGCCGCTCTTGGGTATTTCAGCCTCACAAACATTGAATATAAAAGTCTACATAAAACATAGGTCGGTGGTGGTATTGATTGCTAGTGGTAGCACCCATAATTTTATTCATCAAAGGCTTGCTGATGAGATCCATTTCTTTGTCTACCTTGTTTCTAATTTTCAAATCCTCATCACTAATGGTGGTACTATGAAGTGTAAGAGTGATGTGAGAATGTAAAACTACAAATGGGTGATTATCATATGAAAAAACCACATGTTCTCTATTTCCATGGGTGGATTTGTGATATTGTATTAGAAGTGGAATGGATTCACACTCTAAAGGGCCAATTAATGGATTATCAAGATTTATATATGAGCTTCATCCAAGATGCTCACCCCTATACCACGAAAATTACGAGGATATTACATGAAATTTGTCTACCATTATGAAAAAATTACTAAGCCCTTGACCAAAATCCTTAATAAGAATGCATTTCATTAGACACCTACTGTCGAGCAAGCCTTCATAGAGTTAAAGAGAACCATGTACTCCTATCCTAGCAGCTCCTGGCTTCAACAAAACCTTTGTGGTGGAATGAGATATACAGGCCCTTTAGTATAGTACTCACACAATATAGTTTGACCTTTGGCCTTTACTAACAAAAAAATGTATGCTTCTGGAACTGGTATAGGCGTAGTACTAACACAATATGGTTGACCTTTGGCCTTTACTAACCAAGCATTGAGTGGTTGCAATCTGGGAAGATCTACATATGAAAAAGAAATGATGGCCATTCTCCATGTGGTGCACACATGGCGGCCATATCTCTTGGGACATCATTTTCGGATCAAAACATATCACCATAGTTTGAAATATTTTTTGGAGCAATGATTATCCTCCCCAGATCAAATTAAGTGGCTGACCAAAATGTTGGGTTATGATTATGAAATCATATACAAAAATGGAAAAGATAATATAGTAGTCGATGCATTGTCAAGACAACATGAGGAGGATGGATCCCTCTTTTCCTTATCCTTACCGGTCCCTGATTGGATTGAAGAAGTATGCCAAGAGTGGCTAACACACCCAACTATCTCCAAGATAATTCAATGCCTTCAGGAGGACCCTAATCCTCCCATCAACTACACTTGGTAGGAAAATATTATCAGATATAATGATCACCTGGTTCTGTCACCCTCTTCAACACTCAAGCCAAGGCTCTTAAATGAGTTTTACTCATTAGCTATTGTGGGTCACTTGGGGTTCCAAAAGACATATGCTCGTGCCTGCCATTCTTTTTTCTGGGCAGGCATGAAGAAGGATATCCTTCACTTTGTCAATGAATGTGAGGTATGCCAACACAATAAAGGTGAAACTATCAAGTCTCTAGGTGCCCTACAACCCCTTCCCATTCCAACTTCTATGTGGACAAAAATTTCCATGGATTTTATAGTGGGCCTTCCTAAAGATGGGAACAAGTCCATCATCATGTGGTGGTTGATCATCTCTCAAAGTAAGCTTATTTTTGTGCATTACCCCACCTTTTCACACCCAAAATAGTAGCGCAAGTTTTCCTTGATCAAATTTTAAAGTTACATGGCATGCCCACCTCTATAGTATCTGATTGTGACCCAACTTTCACTAGCATATTTTGGCAAGATAAGTTTAAATTGCAGAGCACCCAGCTGAACAGGAGCACAACTTATCACCCCCAGTCTGACGAACAAAAAAAAGTGGTCAACAAATTTTTGGAAACCTACTTGCGGTGTTTTGCTTCGAACTAACAACACTAGTGGGTGCAATGGCTCCCCTTAGCATAATGGTGGTACAATACTTCATATCATACGACCACTAAAATGACCCCATATGAAGCAGTGTGTGGCCAATTCCCACCTACAACCACAATCTATCTTCCAGGCACATCAAAGGTCCAATCTATTGATACAATGTTGCAAGGTCGCACAACCACCTTACAGGCTCTAAAGGATAACTGCAACATGGCCCAAAATCGCATGAAGCAATAGGTGGGCCAACATCATTCA
>SNQJ01S0045505.1:31990-52866 GCA_010110895.2 Picea sitchensis
GACATTCCAGTGGAAAACGTGGCAAGAGCGACGTTAACGTGGCAAGAGCGACGTTAACGTGGCAAGAGCGACGTTAACGTGGCAATTGCGACATACATCTTCACAAACATGGCAAGAGAGACGTTCCAGTGAAAAACGTGGCAAGAGAGACGTTCCAGTGGAAAACGTGGCAAGAGCGACGTTAACGTGGCAAGACCGACGTTAACGTGGCAATTGCGACATACATCTTCACAAATGTGGCAAGAGAGACGTTCCAGTGGAAAATGTGGAAAGAGCGACGTTCCAGTGGAAAACGTGGCAAGAGTGACGTTAACGTGGCAAGACTGACGTTAACGTGGCAAGAGAGACGTTATCGGGCAACATGAATTTTTTTTTTTATAAATTTCCTCTATTTTGTGACAATATGGACAATTTTTTCCATAACGCCGCAAATAAAACGTCGGAATTTTTACAATATGTAGTAGTGTCTTTCTGGATTTCTTCCCTATGATTTGAGTCACTGGGTTCCTCTTTCCATTTTTATTCTTATCTTTTCTTAGCATAGTAACTTCGCACTGCTGCGGGTCGTTCAAGGGTAATACTTCTTTTCTTTCTGGAGTAGGTGCTCTACTCTCTTGCATGGACAGGTGTTTCAAGTCTTCCTATGTTCCTTCAACTTTGACATCCAGACTTTTGGTCCTTAGTAGCTTCGACCTGTCCTCTTGTTCTTCTAGTAAGTGTGTTATTCTCCTAGCCATATAATATCTTATTTCTTGCTTTTTTTGTTCTAGATCCTTCACTTCTTGTTTCCTTCGTATCTGATCTTTCTCAATCCAAGTTTTTCCTAGCAAAATAGAAAATGGGGCTTTGTTCTCAACAAACTTAACAACCTTAAATTCTTCCTCTGTCGAAGTACCATGAGCACTCATAGGTATCTGGGTAAGTCTTCCACATAGGCTTATCAATTTTCCTTTAAACAATCCTATTCCTCCCAATGAAGGAACCATAGATGGATTTCCCAAAATTTCCCAAGTTCTTTCTGTCATAATATTCACCTGTGTTTCCTCATCTAGAGCACAGTCTATGTCGAAGTCTCCTATTCTTGTTTCTATGCACTCCTTATCTCTTAAGATCTCTGATAAGTTGATGTCTCTGTGATCATTCAAGGTTTCTTTCATATGTAATAATACAGTCTCTAATTCTTTCTGGGGTTCTATAATATCCTTAGTTTCTTGGCCTTTCTCATGGTTTTGTTGTCTCATATTCATATTTTCAATTTTAGCAATCATTATAGGGCAATCCAAAACTTCATGGTCCATATCTTTACAACAAAGACAACTAGGACCTCTACCAGGGAATTCCTTAGCAAGATGTCCCGGTCTTCTGCAACTGTAACAAAGAGTTAATCCTCTCTTTCTTTTAAACGATCCCCAACCTTTTATGTACTATGCACTAGGATCATAGTAACTAACTTGCAAAAAATTATTTCTAGGATCCTGCATCCATTTGTTAGTCCAAACATTCTTTCTATGCATAGGAATAACATATCTTTCATTACTTCTATTAGATCTACTCATATCATATTTATTCATATCAAATCTTCTTTCTTCTCAGTGTGCCTTATTTTTAAGACTAAGACAAAATCTATCAAGCATTCCTAGATTCATTCCTTCGATTTTTATTTTTTTTCACTTATCTTACCTTTCTCAGAGCACAAAGCTTTAAGATCTTACCTCTTTTCTTCGGATCAGACTTCCCTTCTTAGCACAAAGATTCACAAGACAAGTAGAATACTGTGCACTACAACAACAGATCTACGCACATAGCTTTCTCTTTTCTTCAATTCTTAGCAATCACAGTTTCAGGTCCCAACAATAGAACCATTTATTGGCACAGGGGTAGAACCAGGGTTCAACGCTTCAACAACACACCAACAAAACCCTAACTACCAGCCCTTTCAGCATCACCTGTGAAGCAGATGAAGTCTCACCCGAGGTAGAGGTAGGGGTGGTTGCAGGAATCAAGTGACTACAGCCTAGCCAGGACACAGATCTATGATTACAACACTTACCAGAGCACTTAGCAATTAACATTCATCAGTATTTAACCCTCATTCACATCGTAGGTCGAAACCCTAATTACAGAACAATGCAATATCCAACAAGATCTAACACACCCAAGCACTTAGCATATAGAAATAGATCAGATCTAGCATTCATTCATATCACTAAGCACTAAGATACTATTATATCCAATGCATCTAACATATATCACTACACTAAGAATAAATCACAATAATCACATAACAACCATAAGCACAAATCAATCACAACACAAGATATACATGGTTCACCCCAGTGTGGGGCTATGTCCACCAACTCTTCTTCTTCTTTATTATCTTCTATCAATCTCCTTACATGCACAAAGCCACAAACTAACTCCGCATAGGACATGAGATCTGTGTGCTCCTTGCCAGATCCTGCATCCCCGAGCTAAGTTCAAGAATAGAGACATTATTACAATTACTTGCACTCAGCCCTGTAAGTTCGCAACACACAGTATGCACAGAGCTAGCTCGATCACATAGATCTGACTACTTGCACTTAGCACAACATCACACTTAGATTACATCTTCCTCTTTCTTACATCACCTAGATTTCTATTTATACATTACAAAAGGGCCTAAACGTGGGTAAGACCATGGACTGACATATTCATACCCATTATATAAACCCTAAACCCAAAAATTCCCTAAAAAGGGGCCAAGATCCCGTGATCTCCACTTCGCCTTGCGCTCTGCCTTTGACTAGCTTGTTGAAGTCCCAAAAATAGTCAATCAATGACCAAGGCTCTCCAAAACTTGGTCAAGGTCCAACAACGGCCATTTAAAATCATCGATAGACCACATCACCCCCGTGCCTCCACCGTCAACCCTTGATGAATTTAAGTTGTAGAGATTCGGTGACATATTTGTTTAAATTTCACTCATCACCCAAATTGAATGGTTGATGCAACATGGTACGTTATTCCCTAGTTTAAATTCTCTTGATCCATTGTAAACGAAATCATTCTGAGCGCAAGGAAATTCATAGCATCCAGAGAAGAGAGATGAGTAAATCGAAGGCTGCAGAGATCCTGTGAGTATCAAAATAACTAGATTTTAGCAAGCTTCACAGGTACATATCCAAGTCTCTAAATTTTACATGGCTACAAATTATATGTTGCTTATTTGATTTTGTTCTTTACATAGTCTCTGAAGTTTTATTTTGATTACAGAAACAATGCCTCCAAGAAATCCAACCACTAGATGATCGATGAGGGCGCCAAAGCTGAAAGAACCATAGTTAGGTGAAGGCTCCTCTCCAGGGGTCACAAAACAATTGGAATACACTTTGAGACCGAAACCTGTCATCAAAAAAGAAAAGAAGAATGTATTTATTCATCCTCTATCCTTTGGAGATACAGAGTTAAGCATAGGGACCAAGGTGACACTCCCGCATTGGGGAGAGCTCTTTAAAAAGATCAATCAGGAGGAATACCCGAAATATATCCCACATAGTGACCTAGATGTAGGAGAACTCGACGACGAGGTGTTCCCGAACATCCGATGGTCGTACCTACATATGGTTGCGAGAAGAACCCCTTTTTTTCCCTTCATTGAAGTTTTGAAGTGGCTCATCGACCACATAGACACACAAAAATTCTTAATCGACGATGACAATGGTGGATGTGTCAGGGTGCTCCTTCCAGTAGAGGTCCAGAAATACTACAAACTCCGAGACCCCGAGGAGCGACAGAATACAGATTTCGTCATTAAGTTTTATGAGCGCCATGACACCAGCTGGGTGGTGGCCTCATGGTGGAGGGAAGACAAGAAATACACCAACCGGATCATCGGCTGGTATCAAACGACCAACTTAAGGGAGCCATACATCTACTTGATGGCTCTCATCTGCCGATTATATGGAGAGAAGGATTGCTCCATATTTTTAGAGGCATGGATACCCTTAGCTTACACAGTGGCAATTTCCAGGAGTAGCTTCAACTGGGGAGCAATCATTTCTAAGCATCTGCATACAACAGGCTCAGACGTCGAAGGAAGGAGAGACATCAGCCTTATACATGGCTTCATATTTTCTTGATGTCATGTGTGCAACAAACATTTTCGCTGGCATGAATCTAAGCTGGCATGTCATAGAGCTCCCTATCCACGTATATTTTAGCATCCTATGGGAGAACAGGTACAAGAAGTCTTACTCTCTGATCTACGATGAATTCATCGCAAAAATTTATTTCATTCTTTTTAAGAAAGAATGTCCAAGACTATCGGCTACAGCTAAAAAGATGATATCAAAGGTAGGCCACTGGTACTTGGAAGAGTGTGATACCTACATCAAGGTGTTTGGGGCCATCAAAGCACCACATCTCCTACCAACGCATGTCCCTAATCCACTTGTAGTGGGAGAGATATGCTACCAGACCATTCTGCAAGGCTAAAATGCCACCCTGGTCAAGGACAAGAAGCGTGCGTTCATACCTTATGGTTTCCATGTAGGTTTCTACTTGGTGAAGGAAACCGCTCAAGCCAAACAAGAAGAGTTGAGCCAACTAGAGTTCAGGCTATAGACATATTGATTCCACAAGCATGATCCAAAGGGCTTGGTTTTAAAACATGCTTTGAAAGTGTCATATTGCTGGTCGTATGCCCATGAAAGTTTTGAAGATGAAGTCTTCACAAAAAATGCCCAAGACTGGGACGAGGTGGTGGCAAGGATGGTCGAACCCAAAATGACTAGGTCTAGGGCCATGAGCCTAGATGAACAGGTGGCGACATTAGAGAAATTGGCTCAAGAAGCCCTCAGATCCAGGGAAGAAATGATAGCAACAGAAGCAACAGAGGTTCCCTTAGTGGCCCCGGTGCAGGATAGAGGATTCCCTATGACACATGACACACAAGAAAGGGGATTTATCATGATAGAATAGGCACAACAAGTAATTGATCAGCTACAAGATGACGTGAACCTCATAGGAATGACAGGGGCCCCTGCCGACAACCTAGATGAAAATTGGGTAGGTCCAAGCGGCCATAAGTTAATAGAACTTGATGAAATCGATGGGTCAGATGACCCTGAAGTTACAACACCACAGGTCGGATTGTCGAGAGACGTTTCAGCTTAGCTGGAGATGGTAAGAACATCAGGGATAACAAGTGCACCAAACTCCCTCCATGAATTGATAAACATCTATGATGATGAAGAAATCCCGGAGGTGTTTTTGGTGATTCTTGTACCAATCACAAAGGAAAAGGAGTCAGATAAGGCATATTCCCCATCTGTCGATGCTCAAATTCGAGGCCTTCCATAGGATGAACAAGAGGTCGAAATTGTCTTAGACACTGAGCTTCCTGATGCATTGAAGACCCAAGAAAATAGTCTGAGAGATGATCCAGGATCGAGCAAACAAAAGGAAGAAGCTCCACAGTAGGAAATCGACATCCCAGCGACTGATTATCAAGTAAGTACCAAGCCTACCCACGATGCTTCAATTTCAACCAGTACTCAACCTTCAAATAAGGAACAAACAGAGGCCAAACCTTTGAAACACATAGAGGAGGTTCAAGAACCTAGTCTTGAACAAATATACACTATCAAGAGCCTGGTAAATATTCTCACCTCGGGAGATCAACAAATCCACGAACCCATGGATGAAGTCGCTGACATACATGCCATCACGTATGACCAAAAAAGGAAAGATATCATGCAAAGAACCACCAAGAAGAGGAGGATCACTCTAGATTGCTCCATCCTCATCACCATGGAGGAAAAACTAATCAACATAGAGCATGCCAAGACATCCGAACTTATTGGCGCAGGGATAGAAATCACAGATGCCAACCTGGACAGAGAGAAAATGGATGAAGAGGAGTCGGTTGCTGCTCTAAAGGAATTTGAACATTTTTGCCACACCACATAGGCCATTGTGTTCTTGAGAAGTGAATTCCAGGAGGCCTACATCAAATTTACAGATGAACGACACCTATTCACTGCAAGGATAGACGTGCTTCAAGAAGACACCCTCATGGCACTAGTGACGTGAAAGGATATGGAGAGGTGGTACAAGAAATAAAATCAAGCCGTGTAAAGGATCGACTATATCAACACGGCTTGACATCCAGGTATGTTACACATTATTTTGGTCACCCCAGTGATCCACTGACCACATCTGTTCATGTTCCCAAAAAGAGCCTTTCTCCACGAGGAAAGTGACTGGATTTCGCTTCTCAAAAACCCTAGTAAGGAAGGTCATTACAGGCTGCACTATACATAGGGTGCAGCGATTCCTGATCTTAAACCTCTACTATGAAGCTGGGCTGCGACATCTCCATAGGCTGCATTATACCTAGGGTGCGACGATGCCAAAAGACTAAGAAAAGGTCAAGTTTCATGAATATTCTAGAAGGGGATATTCTAGAAGATGAGGTGGCCTCTGAACAGTTTGGATCTTACTCTCTTCTCTGATTTGGTGGGATCATCCTAATCTCCTCAACCAGCTCTCTTTCACATTATATAAAGAGGGATATCTTATGAAAAAGGCTAAGGTGGTATAGGCTAAGAATTGTATGGATAATTCTGCATTAGTTCATTCTTGAAAGCCTCATTTCAGTTCATCAAGTCATTGTGGATCTTATTCATTCAAGGGTGGAGCAAGTGTGTGTGTTGGAGAAAAGGGTCATTGAAAGGGGACCTTATGATATCAAAGCTTTGGTTGTAATATCCACTTTCATTTTAATATGATACAATGATATGTTTCTTTCCCATAAAACTTGTCTTGTTTTATTGTATGATTCCTTGATCACATACATAGGTTCTTGTTGAGTTCATTCTATTTCTTTCACTTTGGTTGGGTTGTGTTACCTTGCAGATTCAATATCATAGGAGCATCGGAGTGGAGCTAGGATGGTAATGGCAAGAGGAAACGACATGTAAACAATATGTTTTCCATCTCTTGTTAACTTGTAAACTCAATAGTTAAAGCTTAGGGAAAGCATCATATTATGTTATGTTTTGTTCTAGATCTAGATGGATCTAGGGAGATCTGTTTATGTCCACATTTACCGATTAATCCCATAACAAAATTGGCGACCATACTGGGGATACGAATTCCTTTTAATTTTTTTCTTCCCATTTTCCTTTATCCTGCCTTCTTCTGATAAATTTCATTCTCTAAGTCTGTAAGTGATCCATGTGGACTCTCTGGGTCTGAAGGTTCAATTAGATTTTTTGTCTTTTCTCCATTTTTTCCCTCATTTACAAAGATCGTCACACTGTAACACATTGTCATTCTATGATGACCCTCAGTCATTGTACCCTGCTTGTCCAATCCAGTGCGACAATGTCACACTGTGCTCTGCTGGTAGCCTGCGATGACCTCAGCTCGTCGCACTGTGTCCCACACCTAGCCTGCGACAACTCTTGTAGGATTTGTTGGAGTGAGTCAATTTGTATTTTTTCACCTAGATTTGCCTTAGTTGCCTGGGGTGAAC
Source organism: Picea sitchensis (assembly GCA_010110895.2). Taxonomy (NCBI): domain Eukaryota; kingdom Viridiplantae; phylum Streptophyta; class Pinopsida; order Pinales; family Pinaceae; genus Picea; species Picea sitchensis. The sequence goes on from SNQJ01S0045505.1 coordinate 39,513, forward strand.
TTATAATGCCCATGTTTGATTGATCTATGAGTTTAAAGCTTGCTCTTGATTGGTTTTCAGTGATTGAAAGTCTTTCTTTGCATTTGGAATTTTTTTCTTTTGATCGTTGTCACAAGGATATATTCTCAGATCTTGATCTGGGTGCTTGTTTGACAAAGGGTCTTTGGTTTGTTTCACGTTTTGGATTTATTTTACTTTCCATATTGTTGGTTTATTGAGAAACACTTTTTTCGTTCATATGAAAAAAGGTTTTCTTGTCTTTTTCATTTTTATCTATATTATGAATTTGATTTGGGATTTGTGTTGAGAATGTCCTGATTTCCTTGGATTACATTTTCCTTTCATCATTACACCTCTGATTTTGTTTTGAAAAGGAAGAACTGATTTCATTGATTCTTTTCAGTAATCTTTCATAAGATTTTTTTTTTTTTTACATTCGAAATATTCGTTAAAGAGAAGAATTGGAAAATTTAGTAGTTTATGGTTATTTGCAATTGTGTTCATTCAAAATTAAGAAATTGCAATTCGTAGCTTTTTGTAATTCAAAAGAATACCTTCTCCCTACTGTAATTAGAGTTCATTGAACTGAAATATTGCACATTCATCTCTTTTTTCATTTTATTGGGTCAAGGTCACAACATCAACAATTTCATTTTCATCTCCCTTTTGAGTAAACAACAGCCTCTAAAACACAACGTAATTTAAAATTTATTAGTAACTTTTATTTTCTAAAAAATCTCTTCACCAAAATTAGCTAGGATAGTGCTTTGGAATAGGTTGTAAAGCACACTCTCCAAAGCATAAAAACACACAGCAGTATCTTGTGATAGGGAGAGTTCAAATCCAATTGCTACATTTTGTCTTGGGAATCCCTTCTCACAAAAGGGTCAAACCTGAGGCCGCATTAAGACTGGAAGAGTTACTCACCTTGCTTTGTTGGTCTTGGTGTAGAGATTGTGTGCATTATTGGGGGTCACTTAAGGGCATACCCACGATTATGTGTGGGAGCCTCTTGGTTTGATTTCGGGCTAGATACCCTGCCTTTGCATGTGGATCAGACTGTCAACTATTTCCCCAAGCATCATTGTCATAATTGGTAACCTTAGTAGCCTATCTCTTTAGGGTCTTACATGAGGTGACTGTGGAGGGGAAAGTCTTCATGGTACCTAGAATCAACGTTGGACAAACTCACTCGGGCTCCTTGGAGGGTATACCCACGATTATGTGTGGGAGCTTTCACCAGGGTGTAAGTCCGTTAAGTAGGTTGTCAACATAACTTTTCAAACTGCTTTATCCCATCCCCTTCTTGTTTTGACTTCGTGACGTTGAATTTCATCACCAACTAGTGACTTCAGAATAAGAAGGTTTGTTTGTTTGGTTTGACTTCTAGATTTTATTAGCGAGTGATGTTTGTTTCCTTAGTTGGCCATATAATTTTTTTGTTCTTTGTTTGGGTCAGCCAACATTGGTCTTTTCCGTTCACATAGGATGCAAGGGATTCCCCTGGAAGATTCAGAAGGTTATCTCCCTTTGCTTCCTAACTCACCAGAAGGCTCTCACGAGGGAGTAGTCAATAATGAAGTAGCCTTTTAGGTTGGAAGCACACACTCTTTAGAGGGATTCTGAATTGATTCAGATTCCTTAGATGCATTTAGACTTCCCCAAAATCCATTATTGAGTATTAGACAAGATCCACACTTTCTTTGGATGAATTCGTCGGGAGAACTTTTTGTTGTTGAGAATACTAAAGTACCTACTAGACCTAACACAGGGTCTGGAGTAGAGGATCCACTTTTTCACAATGAATCATTTAGAACCCCACCTCACACTATGCATGATATTTATGGCAACCTAGGACCGAGTCCTAATCAACCCATGGCATCGCAAACACCTGAGACGTATTTTACCTATACGGTACCTTTAGACCATTTTATTGGCATGATCAATAATGTCACCGTCATTTTAGACCAATTGTTAGTTGGTTCTCACTTGATTCTTCAGATGGCCCATTCTACTATGGTCCCACAAGTTACGACCATTCCTACGTGAAATGTGGTTTTCACCCAAGCTCGTATTGGAAAACCACTTCCTCTTAGACCAACTCTGTCACTTCCCCCTGGGTATAACGCTTTGAATACCTTTGTTGCCATCCCTACCCAGAATATTTCTAGAGGGCATAATATTTTTGTTCCTCCTAGATATAATGTTGCTACTGGTTTTGTTCCCACACCTGCCCAGGTTCTCTCCAGAGGGCCATATGTTCCTCCTCCACATTTATCTAGAGGAGCTAATCATCCTGGCCCCAATGGCTCCAATCTAGTTGGAGGCAATGGTCCTTCTGCCACTCCCAGTTTTTCAGATTCCGTTTGGAGGTTAACCTCAAGTTGGGGGGAAAACTCAACTTGGGAGGAAACCTCAGTTTGGAGGTCAACCTCAAGTTGAGTGCAACCTCAATTTGGAGGGAAACCTCAGATTGGGGGACAACCTCAATTTGGGGGGCAACCTCAAGTTGGAGGCCATAAACCTGGATATGGACCAAACGTACTTGTGTTACAATCTCAACCTTGGAATCTTCCTTTCCAAGGAAATCAACAACCGTTTATGGGGCAACATCCTCAAGTTAATTCTTTTTTGCCTCTTAATTTCGGCCAACCGTATCCAGGTTCTTTGAATCCCTCTTGGGGCCAAAATTTTCAGTCAAATGTTCCTTTCCGAGGAAACATACCTAATCAACCCAACCCTATGGGCTATTTGGCTCAAAATTCTCCACAACCGAATATTTCAGGACTGTCTAATTATCTGCAGACTACTTACGGTCATACTGGTATACCTATGGGACTCCCTCCTCAAAGCTACTAGTACCCTCAAGATAACAGGCAGTTGCCTTTTCTATCCACTTTGGATTTACCAGATTTTTCTAGGATTTTGAATGATCCTATCTTACATTCTCCTTATTGACCCGTCATACCAGCCAAATTACAGTCTGACATTCCTAAGTTTGACGGTCGACAAGGAGAAGATCTGAATAATCATGTTATGACTTTTCATATTTGGTGTTCGTCCAACTCATTGATGGATGAATCCATTAGATTACGACTTTTCCAACGAACTCTCATGTGTTCGGCAGCAAAATGGTACATCGAGTTACCTCTAGGATTCTTTAACGAATTTAATACCCTAGCCATGGCTTTCCTAACACATTACCAATTTCCAATTCATTATGAGACATGAACCAAAATTTTGAGTTCTTTTAAGCAATCTTCTTCCACTCATATTTTTTATCACATCCATGAGTGGAGGTAGAGAATACACTTGATCAAAGTTCCCCTTCCTGACCAATTATTGGTTGAGTGGTTTACCAAATCACTCATTGGTCAAATTGCTCATGATGTTTCCATGGGTGGATTTTTCACTGAAGAGTAGGTGATTAGTCATGCTGAGTACCTAGATCTCATTTATTCGTAAAGGGGCACACTTTACGACTTGATCTCTGATGCTCCTTGCCCTTCTACCAATCCTACCCCAACACCCCCAACAACTTCTCATGCTGTTGATGGTGTGATTTGCACCTTTCATGTCGAGACTTAGTCCATGCACGCCAGTCACACCAATCCCAAATATAATACTTCTAATGTAAAGAATGCTCCTACTCCTACTCCTTCCTTTGACAAGACTTATGAATTTAATTCAGTCCAATCCACACCTGCCAGTAAAAATCAAACTAAAAAGAAAGATAAGGGTAAGAATAAGGAGGATAAAAATAATAATAATAAACAATTAGATATCCTTTCCTTATCTGTGGTGATGATCATTACACAAAATATTGTCCATGACATGATCAGGTTACTAATATCCTCCAAGGGACTAGGAAGCCTCCTGAACCTCCCGTTTTGTCACAACCTTTCCCTTCTCGGCAGCAGGCCCAATTGGTCATTCATGATCAACTCTAAAAAGAATGAAGTTGCAGTCGCAACTCAGGCCAAAGATTATTCTTCTTCAAAAGAGAAAGTTAATGATATACCACCTTTGTTGGTTCAAACTTGTCCTCCAACTTCACCTCCAAACGGTCATCTTCATATCAAACGATCGGGTCTCGATAAATTTCTCCACCCTCCTCCCAAGGGCATTGTTCGAAAGTCTGTGTTCAATCCTCACGCACGTGCTGCCCAAATATACAGTATTGTAGAAGACCTTGTGCAAGCACCCTCTGCGATGTCCTTCAAAGTTGTCCCACTTAAATAAAAGGTGTTGTTAAAGGCCATTGGTGGAATTTATCCCACAGATACTAATTTAATAATTTTGACTTGGAAGATCACACTCCAAGGATTCATGCTCAGTTAGCATTTCAGATCCAAGTTGTTGTAGAAAACAAGAATATATGTAGAACTGTTATTGATGAAGGAGCCTTGACTTGCGTTATGTCTGTTACTTGTTGGAAAGCTATTGGATCTCCTGCCCTCACCGAATCACACAATACACCTAAATCTTTTAATGGTATAGGTTTTAAACCGTGCGGTGTTCTTCCTTCGTTATCTATTATGTTGGAAGTTAAATCGGTCAATGTCGAGGTTGAGGTCTTCAATGCACCTCTTGATTATAACCTTTTATTTGACAATAGCTGGATTGATTCCATGCGTGAAGTTGTGTCTACCCTTTTCCATGTGTTATGATTCCTGCACCAAGGAAAAGTCGTTACCGTTGACCAATCAGCCTTCTTTAATTCTGATTCCCGTACTAGCAACATACCCTTTATCTCAAAGACGCCTCCTCATTCCGAGAATGTTGGCGTGGATATATTAAAAGATTCAACTTTGATGGGTACTTTTCCAATCCCACCAACCGATATTCCCCCTCCTTTTGTTGCCTCTATTAACATGATCTCCACCACTTCTCGTGAAACCCCTACATCATATGACCCGTGGATAGTACCTAGACCTGGTGATTATCCTTGTTATAGTGACCACATGCCTTTAAGTCTGGTGGAATCCGCTTACCAAGGTATTCAATCAACAACCCCCTTTACTCCTTCTCTCTATGATTCATATCCTGATTTGTTTCATGTGATCTTTTCTACTGATGAGATGATCATGTTAGTCATGTCCATGGAAGATACTCCATGGGATTATGGGCATCATCATTCCATTCTCTTTCTATAACGTGATACCATAGAGAGCTACCAACAGATTTTGACTCCATCAACCATTGTTGTTATTTCTTCTATTCCTGAGTCGACACACGATGTGTTGTATGAGGGGAAATTGAGTAACATTTCAGCTATCGTTCCTCTTGACATATCGATTAATCCTAGAGTCATGGAGAATGTTCATATTGGGGCCTCATGTTCTACTAATGAGGTCCACATTTATAAATCCCTTTTCCAATAATTTCGTGACGTTTTCGCCTGGAGTTATGAAGAAATGCCAGGTATTGATATTGATATCATTGTCCACGAGATTAAGACATATCCAGACACTAAACCCGTCCTGTAGAGACTTCACCCAGTGCATCCACGTAAAGATAATCCTATCAAGATTTAAGTTGAGAAACGTCTTAAAGCTGGCTTTGTCTATCCTGTGGCTTTGACCAATTGGGTATCCAATCTTGTTCCAGTAAATAAGAAACAAAATACGATCCGCGTCTGTGTAGATTATAGAGACATAAATCAAGCTTGTCCTAAGGACAATTATCCAACCCCTTTCATCGACTAGATCATTGATGACTGTGCCAGGAGTGAAATCTTCTCCTTGATCGACGGTTTCTCCAACTATAATCAAATTAATATTTTACCATCGGATCAACACAAGACTACTTTTATTTTCCCTTAGGGAACCTTTACCTACTGGAAGTTACCTTTTGGTATAAAGCATGCAGGTGCGACCTTCCATTGTGCTATGTCTTACACTTTTCATGATATTAAACACATCTTACAACCGTATCTTGAGATCTACCGATGCATTCCATGCGTCGTCAAGATCACTCGACACATTTACGAGCCATTTTCCTATGTTATCAGTATTATCGCATATGTTTGAACCCACACAAATGTGTTTTTTGTGTGGAGTCTAGATGACTTCTCGGTTTTATCATGTCGATCCATGGGATTTGAGTAGACCCCTTGAAGGTTGAGGCGATTCTTAATGTCCTTCCTCCTTCCACACTACAGCAGCTCCAAAGTTTGCAAGGGAAGGAAAAAAAATTACGATGATTTATCCCCAATTACGTTGAACTGACGAAAGTATTCACTCAGATACTCAAGAAAGGTTACGAGTTTGTATAAGAAGATACTATAAACAAAGCCTTTGAATCTTTGAAACTCACTTTAACTTGTACACTACTACTATTTACACCTGACTATAGCCGCGATTATTTCCTATACTTAGCTACTTTGGACTCTACCACTGCTATGGTCTTAGTCCAAGAGGATGATTCACACGATGAACATGTGATATACTATTTAATTCAGAGTCTTATGACTACCGAAACCAAATACTTATATGTGGAGAAATTGGCCTTGGTAGCTGTTCAAGTTGTCCAATGTTTTTGTCATTATATCTTATTACGCAGAACCACTGTTATTTCTTATTGCAACCCCATGAAACGTATCCTTACTCGACAATTGCTAGGGGGAAAATACTCCAAATGGATAGTTATTCTCTAAGAGTTTGACTTGGATTTTGAATGTGCTAAGTCAAAGAAATCTCTGGTTTTTGTCGAACTGATATGTGACCTTCCTTCTACTCGACCTTTCTAGTACGGATCTTCATCGTATACGGTATCAATCCCAACAATACATCATCCTTAGTGATACCCTTTACCTCCATGGTATTGATACCGTATTTCGATGATGTCTCACCTACGATGAAGTTGAAAAATACTTGAATGACTATGACTATGGAGCATGTGGCGGTCATATGTCTGGGTATGCCACTGCCCAAAATATCTTACGAGTAGGTGTTACACATGAAATTTGCACACCTAGGTACCTCACCCTAAGTGTTGTAAAGTGTCATATAAGTGTCTCATACACCTTGACACCATGGAATAGCCTATGTCACAATCCCTCGTCAATGTGGAGGAGGGATATATTACATGAAGGCCAAAATACCAAGTACACATGAATTATTATTAATATTCATGGAAAAGGAATTGATTAAGTGTGAGAATCAAGTGCACATGAATTATTATTAATATTCATGAAAAAGAAAGGTGAGAATCAAGTGCACATGAAGGTTAATATTCACAAAAGTAGTAATTTAGTGTGAGAATTCACATCACATTTGGTTTCCTATATTTTAGAGAAGGTGGAGGATCTCTATGGATGGTTGAAATATTTCCTCCTTAAAATCCTTGAGAGATATTTCCTCCCCAAAATCCTTAAGAGATATTTTCTCCCTAAATATCTTAGAGATCCCTTTCTTAGTGGATCTGATGAGAGATCCTCTCCATGGTGGTTAATCCTCCAAATTCTATATAATGAGGGATTTCCATGGAGGAAGGGGGGAATGGAGATTGAGAATTATACCAAACTTATGATATATTGAGTGGTATTGAAAGGAATGGAAAGAATTGTGAAGCATATAACTTATGATCTCATGAGGAAGATGTCATTCAAAGCATCAACATTCTGTGTGTGGATTGTTTAAGAAAGGGTTAGGACAAAGAGAGCTTGGTGAAGTTGTTGCACTACATCCATGGATGTAAGTAACACTTTGTTCTCATCAATATAATCAATGCTTAGCCTGTTTCTTTCAAACTTGTACTTGTTCCATATAAGTTTGTCTACAGTAGATGGATCTATGTTTTATCTAATCTTAGTAGAGTAGAAATTTGTTCGTACTTTTGTTTGTCTTGCAGGATCTACCAAGGAGCTCAAGATCGAAGCACATCCTAGACCTTGCAAGGACAAATGACGTTCATAAGGTACATGCTTTTCAACTTCTCTTTTGTTCATCATCTTGATTAGATCTAAAAGGAAGTTAGTGTCCATGTTAAGAACCTTCTGTCTTAGAGTTAAGGGTCTAGCTCTCAAGAGGAGGTCTACCTGTCCATAGGGAGATTTTCCTACAACAGAAACTGGCGACTCCACTAGGGAGTAAAACCTAGAAGCTTTCAGTTTTGGTTTTCCTCATAGACCTTGTATTACCCTTCATTCTTTTTAGACTTTGTTCACCCCGTATGTCTGATTGAATGTGTTAATTGAATCATTATTCCATCACAAACATTGTGCATGCCAAAGTTTAACTGAGTTTTTGTTTTTTTGGACAATTTTCTGGTTTTTAAGATACCATCACTCCCCTGACTATGTTATCAGGGTGCCAACACTCCCTGTTGGATTTGCACAGAGCATTATAATGCTCTGGTACCCCTTACACTAGAGCGCCACCTTTTTCTTTGCAAAAAAAAAAACTTTCCAGAATTGTATTTTCTGAAATCCAATCTCTGTTTTTACCCTTGCTCAGCTTCTTGGTGCTTCAATACTTCTTCCTATTGGCCTTCAATACCTTGCTTTCTAAGGATTCATCTTCTTTTGTTTGGATTTTCTGACATTTTTCCTTGCTTTGCAATTTTTCCTTCACGATTTGGAGGCAATTTGTCGTTTTCTTCTCGTTTGTCTGAATGAGTGAAAACTTTGTAAGGGGTTTCAAAGGTCTTTTCTAATTTTCTTTCTTATCTTTGAGTCATCTTGTCCTAGATATTTATCCTTCCTTTTGAGTTTTTGTCTTTCTATTTCTTGTTTGATCACAACAAGGGTGTCTTTTGGTTTATGTAAAGTTTGCTTCCAGATTGCTTAAATCTCACAACTCTTGAAGTCCGATTAGCATAGGAAGCTTTACATCTACTGGTTATCAGTCACATATAAACATTTTAGCATTGCATTTGGATTCCTTATTGAGGACTATTGCATGAGGTCATTTCATCTTGGTGTTTGATAGTGAAAGGAAAATCCTTCTCCTTCCCTTAATTAGACATTCATTGAAGGAAAAGACTGCTTATCATTTCTTATGCATGTTTTGGGAACTGAGTCATAATATCATCAGTCTTCACTCTCATACACCTCTGAGTAAAGAACAAGCACTACAATCAATGGTTAACTAAAATTTATCAGACTTTTTACATCTTTGTTAGCAAACCTACATTATTTTAAGGTGTAGAGCTTTGGAATAGGTTGAAAGTATAACTTTCCAAAGCTATCAAATGAAATTAGTATCTTACGGTAGGGAGAGTTAAATCCAATTGTTGTATAGGCTTCCTAGGCTCCCCCTCTCACATAGGGGTTACGCACGAGGTCACACTCAGAAGAGCTACGAAGATTATCCCTCCGTGGTTTGACTGATTGTAGTAGTCAGATCGTATTATGGGGGTCGCTTGAAGGTATACCCACAATGTTGAGTGGAAGCCTTTCAAGTTGATTTCGGGCTAGATACCCTTCCCTTATGTTCAGACTGGACTGTCAAATGTACCCTCCTAGGGGCTGACTGCGAGATGGTGACCTTAGTAGCCACAATATTTAGGGTCTTACACAAGGTGACGGTGAAGAGAAGTCTCACTGTACCTAGAACAGACATTGGTCAAACTCACTCAGGCTCCTTGGAGGGTAAATCCACAATTACTGCGTGGAGGCTTGCACCAAGGCATAGCTTTGTTAAGCAGGCCACCAACGTAACTGATCCACTCACTCTATCCCCGCCCCTTCCTATTTTGATCTTGCGACATTGGATTTCATCACTAACTAGTGGTTTCATCATGGGAAGGTTTGTTTGATTGATTGCTTCTCAGATTCATAGCGTGTGTTGTTTTTTTTACTTAGTGGACCTTAGGTTGAGTTAGTGTTAATGGCATTGAATCCTGAGAGTAACAATGGAGGAACCCCTTGTCCCAGGGAGCCTTACACCTTTCCTTCTTTTGGAAACTTTGGTCCTCCATATATTGCCACACTGAGTCTTCCAGGACTCACCATCAGATTACCAGTTTGGTTGTTCCCCACTCCGGTGATCTTGAATCCTCCCAATGTTTCATCTGCACCTAATACTTTAGATTTCAGTACACCACCCACACATCAACCTCACATCAAATTTTCTCCTTCTTCACCCATTAAGTCTCCTTCCATTTCTCCTTCTTTGCCTAGCAAAAGCTCTAAAGCAAGTAGCCATGTTGATCAAAAAAAGAAGAAATGGAAAGAAAAGAAGAAGAAGAGCCTGAAAAAGACCAAGGCCCCAACAACATCAAATGTTGGATCTGAGCAACCAGCTACTTTTAATAGTACTGGGAGTGTTGATGAGGTCAAAAATATTAAATGAAGAATTTGAAACCCAAATTCCCTTGCAGCCTTTGTAAGGGTGACCACTTTCTAAGGGATTTCCCCAGTCTTATCAAGGTCTTAGAAATGTGGTCTTCCACGTCATCGACCTCTGTCGGTCATGTCGATGATATCCTGTCAACTAGTGATGTTAAGGTTGGTAAGAAGAAGACAAATGTCAAGTTTCCTTGCATGTTATGCACTGGTGATCATTACTCTCACCTTTGCCCTCGTATGGACGAGGCTTCTTCTCTTTTGGAAAAAATTCAACTTCCAAAATGTTATCATAAGATTTCCCCTGACCCATCATTAGTTGATGGATTGGTCAATTCGGTTCCATCCCCGATCAGTCTGGTTGATCAGATGGTCAATCTAGTTTCTTCCTCAATTGAACCACAAACCCAAGTAGCTAATTCAGTTCCATCATCGATCAGCCCCACTCTTCATCAAAATAGTGTAACCCAAGTGGTTGATTCATTTTTATCCTCGATTGATCCCACTCTCTTGTTATAGAGTGACTCCAAAGCGATCGATCTATTTCCACCCATCAACCCCCTTCTCCCCTTGGAGAATGAAACCCAAGTGGTCGACCCAGTTTTGTCATCGGTCAATCCCACTCCTCCTTTGACGAGTGCCAAAGTGACTGATCTAGTCCCTTCCTCGGTTAGTCCTACCCTTCATCTGACGAGTGCCAAAGTGGTTTCTCTGGTTACATCATCGGTCAATCCCACTCTTCCATTGAGGAGTGAAAAAGTGATTGATACGGTCCCTTCCTCAGTTAGTCCCACTCTTCATCCGAAGAGTACCAAAGTGGTTGCTCTGGTTACATCATCAATCAATCCCACTCTTCCTCTGAAGAGTGTCAAAGTGTTCAATCCAAGTCCACCATTGGTTGAATTATGTCCACCATTGGTCAATCCTACTCTCCCTCTAGAGAGTAAACCCGATACTGCCCACATTTTTCTCGTTGATACAGAATCTACCATGCCGGGGGGAATTCCTCCTTCTCCCGTGAAACCCCCTCCAAGTAATGAGACCATCCTTTTTGATTGGGGTGCACTAACTAGACCTCATCTTCCCTCTCACATTCCTTTCTAGATTACAGTACAGGTTTGTGGTCGGGACGTTCCTCAAACGATGATAGATGAAGGTGCATCCATTAGTATTTTGTCTTTTGTTGCCTGGTATGCTTTGGGTTGTTCATAGCTTGCACTGGTTACACAGAATTTGTTAGCCTTTAACAAAAGAACCATTCAACCTTTTGGGACTGTTCTTCAGTTTCCCGTAACTTTGGGAGGGAAAACTGTCTTTATTGATGTCATGGTAGTGTGAGACCCCTTGGATTTCACTTTACTCCTTGGGTAGGATTATGTCTATGCCATGAAAGCTATTGTATCCGCTCTTTTCCATGTGATATATTTCCCTCATGATGGAATAATTCTGACTATTTATCAATTTTGATTCATCGGTCCTGACTGGATTACCTCCCTAAATGGTTCTTGTATGCAGACAGTATCGCCCCCGCCGCATGTTAATTATGTGGCATTGTCTCCCATGACTTCAACTTCCGATGATTTGGATTTGGTAGTTGACATGGTGATTTCTTCGGTAGGGCTATTGGAGCCTGGTCTCCTTACCCTTGCCACAGCCCTCGACATGTGTTCCTTCCAGAGTGATTATCTTCCATCCAGTGAAGATATCTTGGAATCCATGACCGAGTTTTGTCCCTTGACATGGTGTCCTTCCAGAGAATTATCCTATTGGAAACCATGATCAAGAAGAAGCCACTAGCATAGTTTCTTCCTCTCTGTAGCAAGATCATTAAAAAATGAAACAGAGGTCATGAGCATAGTTCTTTTCCTGTGTCAAGCTCGTTAAAAAAATGAAACAATCACCTCTCTTGAACCTTCTTTTCATCCACCCTTCTCCTTTTTCTCATCTACTAGAGAAATTGGTGACAACCTCAAAGTCTATGAATGGATTGAAGCTTGGAGGGTATGTCTCCAGCCTTTGATGATCATTCTGGAGGTAAGCCACTAGCTTTCAAGCTGGGGGCATACCGAGCTTAGTCTTTGTTCTTTCTCGTGCTTGTAAAATACATGAGAATGCATCCGGGTAAACTTTTATCTATTTTTCGGACCTATATGGATACACGAAAAAGGAACCCCCTGCAGTCATCTTTGAGCTCTTTTCATACTCTCTAAACATGAAAAGATTGTTGAGTGATCTTGCTTCCTTTCCCACTTGTTAAAAGGTTTGAAAGGGCTTCTTTCGAGTGATAATTTATCTCTTTTTCGGCCTCGCAAGACTAACATTATGAAAAAGGACAACATTGGAGTCACCTTTAAGTTGTTTTTAGACTCTCTAAAAATGAAAAACTACCGAGTTTACCTTCTATGGACTCGTTAAAACAATCATGCATTGAAGGGCCCATATGGGACCGAACTCTTATTTCTTCCAGTTCGTTAAACAAAGGAAGAGGAACTTACTGAAGGTAAGTTATATTGAGCATGTGTTACCCTCCTCAAGCTCGTTAAATAAAAAATAGGTACTCATCTATCTGAATGGGGGAAAAAATTGAAAGAAGCAAGCCAAGTAGTTTTTGAGAACATTACCAAGTAACTCTTATGGTCGCCCTTGAACACGACAATTTGTCTTTGCACACATTTTAATCCGTTGAACCTCTGCACTAAGCCAATCCTTTGAGTTTCTTTTACTCCTTTGGGTTACCCGACGAAAGTCACAGTATCCACTGCATCATCATGTTTTGGTCCATGTCATGTTTCTACTGTTATGCCTCAGTGTTCAAGGGAAGTATCCACCTTGAGAGTCAACCATCACAAATATCTTGTCTCAATACCCATGTCAGTCCATGTTCATTTGATCTACCAATTACATCTCTGTGTTCGTTTCGTGTCGTTGATGGGGGAATACATCAAGGCCCTCCTTCAACAAGTCTATTCCTATTGACTTCAACACATTATCTAAGAACTAGACTTAGAAACCAATTAGTACTTTGGGACCTGCATGCCTCAATGGCAGGCCTCCTCATGTTTG